>CM053793.1:540373060-540520560 GCA_028749045.1 Cupressus sempervirens
GACTCATCAAAAAAATACATAACTTCTACATATCATGCTAAATTATCATCCTACCAAAGGGATTTTCAAAATATGAAATATAACTGTCTTTTTAGTTGCACCAGAAAATAACTATGTTATGTTTTCTTACAAAATTAGGAACAATTTTCCATGTGCATAGGGTTAGACCCACCTAATCTTAAATTTTTTGTAAAAAATCTAGTAATTTAGAAAGTAGATTCATAGTACCACAATTTATATGTTTTACACATTTTTTCATTTTGAGTAGATGACCCTCAAACATCTTGTCCAAGTTTAGGTTTACCTGATTTTAAAAAAGGGTGTCCACTTATACCCCCTTTTTGTACACCATATTGGTTCAATTACCTCTCAACCCATAATAACTTTAAAATAAACTCCAAGAAAGCTACCCTTTCAAATACAAAATATGCAAGTTTGTGGGGTAGTTGTCTACAACAATATAGCCTGATCAAGGTGTGCCTTGCAAACCCAATCACTAAAGTTATGCTCATATTTATTATGTGGAAGGAATTCCTTAGGCCTCATCATTATTTGATAAAGGATCCCTTTTTACTATTAGTCTAAAAATGTTTTTGACACTTGAGTTCCAACACACTTAACCACTTTCTACATTAAAGTAGAGTACACTATGTATGTTGAGTCACAAGTTGTGCCGAGTCAGGAAAGCCATCAAGTGTTAAGTGATCTTCAGGTGTCGAGTAGCCTTCAGGTGTTGAGTATGATCCAAGTGCCAAGAAATATTCAAGTGCCAAGTCATAAACAATGCCAAGCAAGATAGGAACGATATAGGAGCTGAGTTATAGAAGGTGTCGAGCATCAAGAAGCAGTAAGTGCCGAGTAACTCAGAATCAACATATGAGTTTGTAACTTCACAAAATCAGATGTAAACCATTTTCATGGTTGACATATGAAAAATCTCAAAGGATTTAAGTGATAAGATCAAATCATTTAAATTTCCTATGCAATCTACATGTATCCAATAAGAAAAATGGATAAGGCATGCAACCAATGATAGAAGTATAAGGAATAAGTGAAAATAAAGATTCAATATGGATCATAGATCCACATCTAACCCTAAGTCTTCAAATGTCTTTATAATGAAGACTAAGTCTCATTGTATAGAGAGGGACGAAGGTGTGGAAGGAAAACTATTTTCAGAGTGAAGTATAAAAAGACTTAGAGGAAGAGATCAATAGAAGAATATTCAGTTAATTAGAAAAAAAGAAAGGGATACAAATGAATATCAGATCTCAGAGGATCAAGATTAGAAGAAAGTAGATTAAGTGCCTATATTTAGCAATCAAGGATTGTAAGCTATCAGTTTTATTATACCTAATACTCTTTAGCCATTGTATTAGAAAGGAAATCTTATGATGATAGGTTAGCTTAACAGCTATTTTTTAGATCCTTTAAATAGGTGATTAAATCCTTTGAAAAGGTAGCACTTCATGTAAAGTGTTTGTAAATCCTCTAACCAGGTCACTATTGATACAGTGTAAAGCCTTTAATAGGGTAGACCATCAGAAGTGGTTAAACATTATTGTTGTAGTAATTTTTGTGGGTATCATCCCTACCCCAATTTTACCTTCTTATTCCTGAAGGGTTTTTGGGTTTTTATGTGATGATGCATATTTGTTTCTCATGATTGCATAATGTTTATATGCATGCATGTTCATTTCAAAGATATGTTATTAAGGATTTAAAATAGGTCAAAAACTAGTACTTCTAATTCACAACCCCCCCCCCCCCCCCCCCTCTCAGAAGCATTCTTTCCAATAAGATATTACAACATTTACTTGTCCTCCCATCAACATCATGATCCATATCACATAAACATCTCTAAAAATACTATAGTCACAATCCTTTCTATGTGTATCCCATGTTCTACACCATAATTTAATAGGAAATTCCCTTCCTTCTTTAGAACAAGTGGTTAACTTCATGGAATATTTGAAGTGTCCATCATTTTAAAATAGAATAAGGTGGCAGAGTAGTGAATATTTTTGGAATGTATTTTAAGTTTCCTAGTGTGCCAATTGAATGTGAAGTGACCTTTCAATTTCATTGGAAAAATTGAATTCCAAATAAGTGTGAGGGTTTTGAAGCCTCATGCACATGTACATGTAATCAAGTTAAATTTTGGGTTTATCATTCTCCCCAAATAAATGTGCCCATGCATACTAGGTGTTCTTAAGGAAACCCATAAATATGGTAACTGGATGAGGACCCATATGATCCATTGACATCAATCTATTATTTTGTCCCCTAGCCATGAAATGGGAAATGTCTATATACCCAACAACTTGTATTAGCCTCTCACAATCTACTATGAGTTGTGCCATGTCAATCTTTATGAGACTGTGTGTACTTAGGTCAAAACACTCTTGAATGTGAGATTTGGTGATAACTAAAAAGGACATCCCATCTTATTTCCTTATTGTTTTGGTTTCAAGTTACTAATGGTTGTCTAATATGTTCATAAGGTCAATATCTACAAATACATTAGAAATCACAATTTTTCTATGTCAAACTTCTAGGAGCTATTCCTAGGTTTCTTTTCATCTTTGTTAGCATAACAATACCAGAATAAAGACCTACCAAAGAGATGAACAATAGAATCTCTACACCCTCTTAAGTCATCAGTAAACACTCATTTTTGTTTCTATAGATGAAGAGCTAGTAAATATGTCCATAAGAATCCTATGAGGCATTTTTTTCTATTTTTTCTTATCTGTTTCTTACTATCCTTCCTAACACTAACTTCTTTCTTGGCAAGCATTTTGAATTCAATAAAAGAAGATATAATTAGTATTGATGTAAATAAGTATTTACTATTTACACTTATGTTTACTTAGGATAATGCATATTCATATGAGTTGTCATGTAGACAACATAGTAGTTTGTACTCCAATTGATCACATGTTGTCTACTACATCTCTTTATGGGATACACCCTTGTATTCTTATCCTCACATTGGTACACATACATTCATGCACAATGGAGGATAATCCACTCTTGGTGGATATGTGCTTGGTTGTTGCTTATCTCTTTGCATGACTCCTAGTCATCTTGATTGCCTTTATATACAAGGCACTTCTATGATCTATTCATCCAATTATCTAATTAATCCATTCTCATTTGATATATCTTGTCTCTCTTGTGCTATCTCTTGAGCTTCTAGATCTTGGTATTTCACTCTTGCCTTACAAAAATTCTTATATGGTATCAGAGCTATACCAAACTCTTTCATGATATCAAAGTGATAGGAGTTTCATTGCATAGTCATTGGAGAGATTTTTTTTGCAAGTGAAGATTAGAGTTCGCTGGTGCAAATTAGATATTGGTATCACATTTAGAAGGTTAAAAAACTCCTAAATCAACTTTTGTTTCATCAAAATTGGACATCTGAGGTGAAATCTGGAGTGATTTGATTTTTTTGGAGGTGCGATGACACTGACTTAGAAAAAATGATTACAAAGGTGATTTTCAAACAATGATATCTCCCTCATATGGACTCCTTTTTTTGAGCAATTTTTCTTTTTGTTTTGGGGTAGAATTTTGTAATCTACACATTGTTGTAGGTTGTTTGCAATCCCTATTCCTAAATTTTTCTAAAAATTGCAAATCCCAATTTTTGCAACTTCAAATGCTTTGTTCGATCTCATATGGACACATATTCAAGTTCTTTTTTGTTTAAAGTGCATGACTTTTTGTCTACTTTCTAGATCTAGTATCAGTTTGGAGTAATTTTGAGTCGACATAGTACTTTTAGCATTTGGTCATTTTTGGCCTATTTTGGCACTTGTAATTAATTAGATCCTTGAGAGGTCTTGTGTCTTATCTTATTGAGTTTGATATAGCTTCATATTAATTTTTGTAAGTATTAAAATTAGAAGTCCACTTTGGTTCATTTTGACAAGTGGTAGTTGTACACACACTAAGTATAAAGTGCCAAAATCATCTATTTTGATTGAGTGATTTGGGGGTGTGTCTTGAGTGTTTTCACTTCTCTTTCTCTTGTGTTCTTTTATTTTGCATCATGGGTTCTCCTAGGTTTCCAATTTTAACTCCGCATAATTATGCTACATGGAAAATTAGAGCTTGGAGTAAAATGATGGAAAAAGGTAAAATCGATTATGTTGATGGAACCATGGTTGCACCATCTGACCCTGATAAACTAAATGAATGGAATCATAACAATAAGGTTTCTATTGGTACTTTGAGGAAGTATGTATAGGAAGATCTTATCTTCCATATTGATAATTGTAAAATAGTAAAAGAAGCATGGGATAAGTTTGCTAGCTTGTATGCAAAAGTAGACAAAGCTAGGGGTTTTGAACTTGATGAAAATCTCATGTCATTGTATCCAAAGGAGTTTGACACAATTCAAGACTATATCACCAAGGCACATGACCTAAGGTCAATGGTTAAGGATTGTGGAATTACCAAAGAGGATGAAAAATTGATCTATAATTTGATGGGAAAACTTCCTCTAGAGTATGCATCATTTGTTTTGAGCTTGAACACTCATAAGTTTACCTTAAGTTCTTCCTACACCATGCCTTCATTTGATTCCTTCATAGAGATGTTTATGGTAGAACAATCAAATTTGATGAGCATGAGGATTATCAAGTCTTCAAAGTCGAAAACATTGGTGGCTAGTAAAGGGAATCAAGGAAAATGGTCTAACAAGAAGCAAAAATCATGGCAACAAAAATCAAAACAAGAGAAAGAACACTCAACCTCCTCACCACAAGAAAAGTCCAATAATAAGGGAAATTCATCCAATAAGGAGTTTCTTACTTGTGTATATTGCAAGAAGAATGGACATGAAGCACATCATCATTATAAGAAGGAGATAGATGAACTCAAGAATTTTCTTAAGAAGCATCCAATTGGTTTACCATTAATAATGACCACTTTATTCTCTTCTTCACATTCAAATTTTGATAAAGGAAAGGATCATATGAGAAAAGGTCAAGCCTTAGTAGCTACTTCAAGTCAAGATTTAGGAAGATGGATTCTAGATTCAAGGGCTTCTCATCATATGGCACCTTCACAGTCTATGTTTTCATCATTTGATCTTTGTTATACTCCACCTATTTTTGATGGGAAATCATACTTACATGAATTTCATTGGGAAATTAACTATTGATAAGGGGGAGGGATACTTCAATAATGTGTTGTGTGTACCTCACCTAACCCATAATCTTCTTTCCATCTATTAGCTCACTCATGGAGATAGAAGAAGGAATATGGAATTTAAACTTGATTTAGTTTTTATTAGAGACTTGGAGACTAGATAGATCATTGCTACAAGGGTGGTTGATCATGCATCTTGACTATACTACTTCTCAGACTTTGGTCATGATGATGATAGTGATTTTTCAATAGATTTTGATCACATTTCTAGTGACAATTCAGATTTTGAGGAGAACTTTGGCTACTTGAACTTTGGTGTTCTCACATGTGATCAAGTTCTTGAGCCATCCATTGCTTCTGCTCCCATTGATATTGCATCTATTGTTGTTCCTGATGATAGTTTTATTGACATAGCCATGGATTCAACTAATTCAATGCAGCAAGATATTCATTTCCTTCCACACTCAGTTCCATGGGATGACTACTTGACAGACATTTCTAGATTGTTTATGGAGTCCTACATTGCATATTGGGGAGACACTATTGATGAAATTCATCTTCTCTTTGGTGAAGAAGATATTTCTTCATCTGTTGCGAGGGAGCATGCTAACCCTCATCTTTATTCTCTACTTGATCAGTGTTTTGAGGTTGACATGATGGTAGATCCTTTGATATAGCAATTGGAGGAGGTCACTTTATTTTCAAAGGAGATATTTGAGTCTTTGATACATGTTCTACATTCATCCTAAATTGAGCCTAATTTGTCTTTTTCATCAGAGTGGTGTAGTACACATGATTTGGAGGAGACACCTTTCACTATTGACATGGGGACACTTGAGCAGGTTTTAGAGATTTCATACATTTTGAAGTTTCTTCCTACAATGGGAGAGGCTTAATTGATACACCTTTGGTTTTGTTTCTTCCTAAGGGGAGGAATGCTTTTCTACACTCATGGAGGATTTTCTACATTGAGTCTTGCACATCTACCATGCATGTACATTCTACATTGAGGGGGGTTACTTGGTCTATCTTCCTCTTCTTCTCTCTTATGGGGGGTATCTTTTCCTCACATGAGGTCTTCTTCTCTCTCATTTTATTTTATTGTACTTATCTCTCTTTTTGGAGGGGGGTTTTGCATGTGATTTTCCCTCTTTCTTTTCTTTATGAGAGGTTGCATTACATCTATCTTTTACACTTGCATCTTGTACATGGGTACCTAACATGGCCTAGTAGCCAAGACCCATCTTGCATTATTATTTATCTTTTGTGAGCTTAAGTGCATTCTCCCAAGTTGCACTTAAGGGGGGGTGTTGGTGTAAATAAGTATTTACTATTTACAGTTTACTTAAGTTTACTTAGTATAATGCATATTCATATTAGTTATCATGTAGACACCTAGGAGTTTGCATAGTCATATGAGATGTCATGTATACAACATAGTAGTTTGTACTCAAATTGAGAACATGTTGTCTACTAAATCTCTTTATGGGATACAACCTTGTATTCTTATCCTCACATTGGTGCACATACATTCATGCAAAATGGATGATAATCCACTCTTGGTGGACATTTGCTTAGTTGTTGATCTTATCTCTTTGCATGACTCCTAGTCATCATAATTTCCTTTATATACAAGGCACTTCTATGATGTATTCATCCAATTATCTAATTAATCCATTCTCATTTGATCATATCTTTTCTCTCTTGTGCTATCTCTTGAGCTTCTAGATCTTGGCATTTCATTATACATGGTATTAGAGCTATACCAAATTCTTACAATCAGAGTAAACCGAAGTTAACTTGTTATTTTTCAGAATTCCTCTTTGATGTTGTATTTCTTATTCTTTACACTTCTCATTAGCTTCAAATGCAACTTCGCATAAAGTAAATTTCATTTTTTTATAATATCCAATGACATTTATTCTCATTTAATTTCTGATAAGAAGTTCATAAATTTTGCACATATGTCAAGTTTATAATGCCCTTTAGATTGTCACTTCAAACATTCCATCTCATAAAAGTTTATATTTTGAAGTATTTTAAGTGATTTAATTCATCTCACTTTATTTTGCACACGAAAAACTCATTTGCACAATTTCATAGGTTCCCTTTTCTACTACTCCCAAAACATAGATAAATCATATTTGCACATCTTTCATGATCACTACTTGTGATTATGCAAAAATTTCAATTTCACGTCTTTCTTTCATCTTTGTGATATATATAAAAAAAATCTATTTCATAGGAAACTATTTCTTCTACTACAATATAGCCAAAAATCAAGACTTTTTCACTTTAAAGAAAAATTTAGCCAATCTTACTAAGTATTATTGCAAGGAATTTTGAGGGTCCATCAAAGAGAAAATAGGTTCCCCTTTTTTAAGCTTTGAGAAAGTACCACAAGTCCTTGAGATGAGATAGGATTTAACACCATATTGGACTTAACATTAAACCTTAAGTTTGTGATTCAAAAGATAACTAATAGAGAAATGATTGGTTGTAAAACAAGGAACATAGAGAATGTTTCTTAGAGAGCAACTTCTTATATAAAAGAGAATGATAACTATACCAATTCCTTCTTCCACATACTCCTTATCATAATAGTTATTAATGAGATCACCAATAGGTTTGGGATTCAATATATCAAAAAACTCTTTATCACTAGTTATATGTTTATTGGCATCAGAATTAATCCACCAAACATCTTGTGAAGATGGAGAAGTATAGGATAGAAGAAACATGTTTCAATTAATATTAGGAGAAGGTGTAGCCTCATCAAAGGGATTAGTAGATGTCCCATATAGTTTTTAACAAATATTTACTCACTATTATCATTGACAAGGGCATCCATGAGATTGTTGAGAATGATTAGGAATGGGATATCCATCTTTACTAGAAGCACCTTGATTAAAACCATTATAACAGTACTAATATATATCATGGGTATGAGTATTACAAATTCAACACCATATATTGGAAGGTTTCTATTGAGGCTAAGATGGCTAAGATAGTTGTGTGGTAAATGAGAAGACCCCTTGCAAGATTTCTCTCTATTTTGTCAGTAGGAGAATAGAGCATTTTCCTTAGACTCCTCCTGTATAGATTGGAGGGCTTCAGATTGATGCAAATTTATCAATTTTTTAAAAGAAACTTGTTGTTTCATGATATTAAATGTAGTGAGAAAAGTCATAAACTTTAAAGGAAGAGTGTGTGCAACATGATTGGAATAAGTATCTTAACCTCCACCATCTCACTAAGAGAAATAATTTCTTCTCAGAGAAAAAGCACATGACACAAGAAATTTTCTATTTTTTCACTAACTTGTACATGAATCTAATACATGTACTTTGGATTACAAAGAATGTTCCTTGGCCTAATTTTTCCCCTCAAATATTGTGGAAAATGCCTCCCAAGATTCCTTTGAGATGTTAGCATCTTGAATATAAGATTGAACCTCGTCAGAGATACTAAGTTGGTGAGCATTAAAGCTTTTGTGTCATATTTATCAAATTTTATTGTGTACATCAACATCAATGGGACATTTAGTAACAGGAATAAAAATCTCATGTAATTATTTTAAATGAATAAGTAATAACATATTTTTCTTCTAGCAAGCATAATTGGAGCCCTTGAGAAGTCAAGTGTTTGAGAAGAGAACTTTAGGGAAAAACATAATAATTATAATAAATAGTACCGAAAGATAAACAACCCAAAATATTCATACATGGAGTCTATTTAATTCTCCATCTTTTCCCTCTTTCCATGTTCCCCACATCTCCCACATGTCCCTCTCTTTCCCCTAAATCCTAGTGCTTTTATATGGAGCCTAATAAGAGTCATAACTTAACATTTCCCTACTTCTAATAGTGTAGTTTCCCCCAAAATTATTGAATTGGCATTTGGAGGTACTACCTCTAGTGGGTTTAAGTAGGAACGCCCCTTATAGATTTTTGGGGGAAGAACCCCCATTTTGGTCAAAAGGTAGCACTCCTCAAAATGTCAAGGGTTAGCTCCCCTAGTGGGGTTAAGGGGAAACAAAGGAAGAAACCTTACTCAGGTTGAGTGATAGCACACTATTTTCTCAATGAATGTTAGATTTGTACATTTGGCACATGCCAAATGTGGTATAAACCTTACAAAGTGTGTACCTAATTTAGTAAGTGTTTTGCATGCTTTTATTTGCAAATAGAGTGCACACCAAATAGGTTTGATGTGCCAAAATTGAAGGTTAGCACACTGATCCATATGGTGTGTTCCCTATAGGACATGTGTCTTATTTATTTTGGGTTAGAAATTTTTTTGCATCTTTTTGGTCCCACCATCTTTGTGCACTTACCCATTAGTAAAATGGGCATGGACAATAGTTTGAAATATCTCAAGAAATTGGATGCCGAGAAAGAATCTTTTAAGAGCTTTTCTAATGGAACTTTTTCTTCTCCTTCTAATAGTGTTAAGCCAAGAAATAAATCCCTTGCTAATGAAAGTAGTGTCTTTGTAAAGGAAAATGATATTGTCTCTCTCCTCAAACCTATAACTAGACTTCAAAGCAAGGATAAGGGGGTTACCCCTATTGGAAGCATTGTGATCAATGTGCCAAACATCAATAAGGAGATTATGTTTAAAATGAAAATTTGAGTAAAAAATATGTATGAATTTTTATTTTTTCTTCCCCTACACTTGGACTTGACTATTTATTTGTTTTCTAGAAGGTACTTAGAGATTGGCTTCATTTTCCCAATATTTTTTTTGTATTATAATTTCTAGTCTTTTCAAACTAGTTTTCCCTTAATAAAAGCTAATTACTAATTTATTTTTAAATATTAATTAAATACTTCAAATAATTTAACCAAATATTCTAACCTTCCTTCTAAAAGTTAACTCATTTGTCCATATAACCAATTCAACTCTTATAAACTTTAATATTAAATAAATAAATTTTAATTTTAATTTAATCTAGTCATTTCCATTCAAAAAATTAAATAAATAAACTCTATTTATTTCATTTGAATTTTCTTTAACATTAAATGTATATTAAAATTATCTATTTATCTCACCTAATAATTTTGCACAAGTCAAGGCATGATTAATCAAAGACGCTACTAAAGTCATGGTCCTTACCATACATTTTTAAAAAGGTATGTTTCATGTATATTTGGCCCATTAAATATCTTTGAATCATGGAGCTCCTTTCATGAAAAAACAAAATTGTAAGGTGTCAAATGGAGATCTCTCATGACCAAATCTCTCAATTGAACCCAAAATTTACTCTACAAATTCAATTTTATTTATTGATCAACCATCTTGAAATATTTATTTTTTTAAATTTGTCCATGTGAGAAATTTTGATAACATCCATGAATGAAATGTTATGAGGCTAGAGTGAACATCCAAATACCATTATTTAGTTACATTTGAATTCTTGAGAAAACTCACACTACATAGTATGCAGCAAGAACCACTAAGGGTTTGTTTGGATTGTGGATTTGAGTAGGAGTTAGAATTTGAAATTCTCAAAAAATTATAATCCATTGTTTGGGTCTGCAAAATGGGAATTGGAATATGGGAATATATGGATTTGGTATCCCCATTTGACCCCCAAAACAAGAATTCTATCTCCCCTCAAAATACTTATTATTTAGAATCCACATTTTAAATTCCATTTTTTGAAAATGGGGATTCTAAAGAAAGTGAATCAAACTAACAATCAACAGTAGCACCATTAAGACATTTACATTCACTAAGATCCTTGATAACTCAATCCATAGGAAGACATTACATTCAAACTCAATTACAGGTTTGGCTGTCATTGCTTCATGTTTTTGTCTATAGATGTTCTAAAGCATAGGGACAAAGGTTGTAAATCCACATTTCAAAACAATAGCTTCAGGGGTTTGTAGTTCAGTGATGTGATGCATCAGTGTTGATATCTTTGGCTATAGAGCACAAGGGAGAGACAAATGTGGACACAAATTTTTCCTTGTTCAATGATGGATTTGATATCATCAACCAAACAAAGATTCTTGTTAAAGCACATTATCAAAGCATTGTCTCTTATGTAGACATCATGACTATTGCAACTAGGGATATTTTGAATTTGGTAATTTACACAATCCCAATCATTTGTTGATTTTTTTGGTACTAGAACTATGGAATGCATTTTGATTGATGATAGAGTATTTAGTCACTAGAAAATATTTTTAGCCATTTTTTTGAAATGTTTCATTGTTTAATGAGACTGTTGAACCAAATAGTCCCAAAATAAATTCTAGAAACTGTAATCTAGATTTCAAGTTCTAGAATCCCAAATCTAGGATTCTAAAAGCCAATTCTCAAATCATATTCCAACAACCAAATGGACCCTAAGAGACACTATTTGATTCTTTTAATTTTGGTGTACCTATCTTAAAATTCTTGAGGTGACAATTGACTATGTGATAAGGTTTTAATTTGCATGTTTAAAGCTTGGTTTTGTGCTCCTTTTTCTCTCATACATATATATATAAAGTATATGTGTATTATAGATATTTAATTAACTTTGCATCATTCTATAAGGAGTGTTTGTGTCCTTTAATATACATAGAGAGAAAGGATGATGAAATGTTATTTGAAAGCATGAATTTCCATGTATTATTTTTAAGAATCTCATGGGTAGGAGACAAGTCATCCCACATGATATTGCTAACATGAATTTGAGACTTGTAGATGAGAACATATGTTCTCATTCTCATGAAGATTCTATTAATAAAACCATGAAATTTTCAAGTAATACTTAGTATTTATTTATAAGATTGAGGTATGTAAATCCCCCTAGAGCATTACTATATTTATTATTTTTATATTATAAAGATAAATAAATGTATGTCAAGCCTCATCTAAAGGGTGGAAGAAACTTGGAGAATATTTTTGTACATTTAATCTTTCATCCAACTCATAAAAAGAAAGCTCCAAAGACAATGGTCTATATATTGACATGTGAGAAAGTCATAAGAACTTGGTGGTCAATAATTTTTCTTCTTTTATTCATTTTAGGAATAACTTGAAAGAAATTCATATTTTGTTATATTTTTATGATACCACACTCATTTATTTTACTAATATTTACAATCTTTCCATAACTAGTTTTTAAAATAAAACGTAGTGTATATGTCAGGATTCCATGAGAGTGAAAGGGTTTTAATTTTTTAAGGATTCCTTTGAAATTCAAAAGATACTTCTTCTTCTACTTCTACTAAGCTACTAGGATTAGCTTGTTGGCTTAATATTTTTCCTATTAGAATAAATTAAATCAATATATTTATGGGTTTTTGTGTTTCTATATGATTTCTAAATAATTTATTATTCTTTTAAAAAGATTTCATACATATTTTTTTGTCTTTTCTTATATTTAGTTTGAATTGATAGCCTATAATAAGAATAACATCAATTATAAATATATGTTTTATGCTAGCAATTTCTTTCTATCTTATATACATAGTTTTGGTTCTTCGGTGGAACTTGGGTTTGGGCTATGGGTGGTACATTGTGCTGACCACCTACATGTCTTTTGTTTATTTGTTAAACTTTGTTAGTTTTAAGAACATGAACTCTAGTACATTTATTTTACTATTGTTTTTTATGTAAAGCGTTAAGGGATATGTTTGGTTTTCTGCTAGTTTTTTGCTAGTAGTTACACCACTGTTGTTTTAGATGAGCCTCCTTGTTTTGGCTTCTTTTATATCAAAAACATCAAGTATAAATATATGGAGCTTAAAGTTTTCCTATCTTACTATTGTTTAGTCATACAATCAAGTAGAATTAGAGATTACTTTAGCAGTGAATCTTTGCCATTTGGCGATCCTGTCTTATGGGTCAATTATCATTTGGTGAATAGCGCATGCAATGTAGGTTAACCACATCATCGAATATTTATCAAATTTGGGTCCAATGCCTATGGTAGTCACCCATTAGTTATCACATGATTGGTCAAAAATATCGATCAAATCGCTAATGCAATATACATTTTGGATACATTTATTTTAAACATTTCGCCATTCTATCCATGTTGTTTCTCATTGGCCCATGTTCTTTTGCCATTACTAAAACTAAATAATTTTCCCTTAGGTTGGGTGTTGCCTACCATTTTCTTGATGCGTGCTGACCACCAGCCTCATTAGCCAACTGTTTCCTACTATGGGCTTCCATAAGAAGGTGTGTTTCACGTTACATTTGACATTCCCACTTGTTAATCCCACGTAATTTTCCAACCTAGATTAGACTATAAGATATTATTATTATACACAATTCACTCTTTTCTAGTTTGCAGACTGGAATTTCTTATTGCTATCAAAGTTTCAGAGTGTTGAGTGCATTGCCCATTGACTCATGGACCCTAGTTTTCATAAAAGGCAAGTGATTTTTAATTATTTTTTATGTCAATAGTGGTACTATTGTACTAGTACAGTAGTACTAGTTTTTTTTTTTTTAGTTTTACTATCTAATGTCCACTAGTGACTAGAAATCTCATATGCTAAGATAGCCTATAGGTTTGCGAATTATATTGGGTAGTATCGTAGACTATACTACCATAGTAGTAGTAGCCTTTTTTGGAGGATGAATCATATTATTGTTATTATATGTAGTCTAAGTAGTCTACTATCACTGTTCACAGTCTTTGAGTTGTCACTATTTCAGTCTTTTGTTCAACAACTAAGTTGATTTATTTTTTGTAGCCTTTATTAGCTTGCAATGTCAAACAAGAGGGGTAACAAGGGTTTTGGTAGAATTCCTAAAAGCAAAGCGAGGCCACCATTACCAAAATGCAGAATCGTAGTAGCATATTTTGGTGGTGTAAATGTTGGCTATTGAAATATCTATCAAGTTTGTTATTAGTGATAACACTTATTCAAATTTTGTATGGCTACCAAGCTCATTGAATAGTCTACAGTATTTTTCATGTAATTTAGTGGCCACCGAGCTCTACAGTTGCTATCGAGTCTTCTGGACTAATTCTAAGTAGCCACTGAGCATTCTAATGGTTGTCAAAGGAATTTTCTTAGTGTGAATTCTAGTAGTTCAACCCAAGCACTCTAGTCATTACCAAGCTTTGCAGTTTCTACTGAGCCAGCAGTTCATGGAATACAAAACTAGTGTTAACCAAGCTATATGACAACTAGTCTTTACTAAGTGATTAAGTTTATAACAAGTAACACAGTATCTACCGAGTCACTAGTGCAAACCAAGTTCAAGACTAATTTTAGGTGATTAGTATGGACTGAGCTTCTACTTCTACCAAATGCATGATGGTGTCGAGTAATGATAGTGGATGCCAAGTATCAGAACTTCACCAAGTTAGACTTTAGAACTCAAGTGTCTTCATATGGGTCAACTTTGTCATATTGGCATTAACTTGTATATTGGTCAACTTTGTAATTTTGTAAATTGGATTGGTATATATATGTAATTTATTGTATCATATCCAATGTAGTATGCAAGATAATGAAAATGTAAGAATGCGAATGTGATCAAGCAGCAGATAAAGTATATATTGAAGGCCATATTAGAAAAGGAGCAACAGAGACGTATCCATCACAAAAGGTGATCATTTTTCAGAGAATCTCTATCAATAATTTAGTTTTAATTCAAAGATCAATTATTTCATTCTAATAGGTGAATCAATTTGAATCCTTTAAACAACGTAGACTTAATAGTTTTTCTCAAAATCTCTTTACCAAGTGCACACTTTATTGTGTGTTTGTAA
The DNA here is from genome assembly GCA_028749045.1 of Cupressus sempervirens. NCBI lineage: Eukaryota > Viridiplantae > Streptophyta > Pinopsida > Cupressales > Cupressaceae > Cupressus > Cupressus sempervirens. The sequence goes on from CM053793.1 coordinate 540,387,960, forward strand.
AACCTCTAACATGGTGGACCTAGTAGTCCTAATTGCTCCTAACAAGGTAGATCATCAGAAGTGATCATTGTAAGCTTTAACAGACCAACTTTATGCTACAGTATTGAAGTTTGGTGGGTATCATCCCCACCCCAGTTTGACTTTCTATTTGGAAGGCTTTTGTGTCACCAAATTATTATGTTCAAGTGTTGCAGATACTTTTATATTTTCAATTTCTCATGCATACAATTAGATCAATAAATGATAATTGGTATATTGTTATAAAGTGTTGAATTTGATAAAGTTTTAAAGGTTACTGATTCACCCCTCCCCTCTTAGTAACCTAGCTTAGTCTTGAATATGTCCAACAATTGGTAATAGAGATTTGTGGTTCTCAGGAGAAAGTTTAACAACTTGAGCAAAGATCAAGAATATGGAGATATTCAGACTTGATAAGGCAATTGACAATGAAAAGTTGGATCTAGAAATGGCCATTGCACAACTCAAGAAAGCTAAGGAGCAACTTTCCAAATCCCTGAAAAAAAGGAAGGAACTTGCAAACCAAATGAATGATCATCAGTACATTGAAGAAAGAACTGAAGAATTTTTTCCTACAAGTAGTTCAGATCAAGCAAATGATGTAATCAAAAAACTCCTCAAGAAGAATGGTTCCTGCAAGAAGAAGTAAGATAGCTGAAAAGAGAAAAAGAAATTTAATCAGTAAGGTTATGTGAAATCTTGGAACAAAGGAACAAGATGAAAGAAGAAATGGATGGAAGAAACAATGAAATCCAAAACCAATCCCTTCAGCATGTAGATCTTATGGATCAAATCTCCAATGCAAATGAGGAAATCATGAGCCAAAGATAGATCAATGAAAGATTAAGAAATGATCTAAATTTAGGAAGACAAATCAATGAAAGAATAGGAAATGAGCTGAGGTCTAAAAAAAAAATTAGTGAAAGATTGAAAAATGACCTAAACATTGAAAATAAAATCACTGAAAGAATGATGAAATCTCAAGTAGACATGAATCAATTAAATCAACTAAATGAGTAGAATCTCTATAGACAAAAAGGTAAAGCAAGAATTGGATACAAAGAAGAAGGTGAATCCTTTGAACAAGGTGCTCAAAGGAATCAAAGACCTACTTGCAATCATTATGGTAAGATAGGTCATCCATCAAACAAATGTTGGAGTAATGGTAAAGAAAAATTTAATGGAAAATGCTACAATTGTAGTTAGCATGGTCACAGGGCTAATGAATGTAAAGAGAAACCAAAATTTGAGGGTAAGTGTCACAAATGCAAGAAAAAAGGTCACAAGGCATCAAATTGTAGAACTACGTCATTCAATCTAGTAGAGAAAATTGTGAAAGCAATATTCAGTTGGGACTACAACACTTGGTGTAGATGTCATTACTGTGGAGAATATGAACACATTGGCATGAACTGTGTTAAACATCACACAAGGAAGAGAGATACCACTATAAGATGTTTCACTTGTACCAAACTTGGTCATCTAGCCAAGAATTATATGAATACGGGTAGATTTGAAGATGAAAAGAAAGAAAAAGAAGATAAGATTCAAAAGAAAATGAGGCAGCAATGGATCCCTAAATCTACCAAGGATGCTAGTTCAAGTAATGATGGTCATGTCACTCAAGAAGTGGGTGACTCCAACATTCTCAACTAGGTTACCAAAGGAGAATTGGAACTACGCTATCATGATCACATTTAAATAGATCCAAATTAAAAGGTGACAAAGATCCAAATCAGTATTTGAGATACAAATAGATCACTAAGGAAGAACAATATCAGTTATCACTATGTTACCTTCTCTACCAAGTAAGGTTGGGTCATAGACTTTACTGAGCAAGGTTGGGAGTAACAAGACACACATGATTACCGAGTCAACGAACCTTTACTGAGTAATCAATAGAATAGTGGATGATAGGTTTTCATGCATACTATCGAGCATAATGTCAAGCATGATGTCAACCTAGCTACCTATGTACCAAGCATTAATGGAAAAGTTTTATCAAAAAGCATGAAATTAAACTCATTTTTCACCGTGAAATCTAAGTGCTATTTCAAATAAGTGAATTCCAGTGTGATCAAGCAACCTCAAGAAAATTTGTAGCAAGGTTTTCAAGGGTTTGATAATTTATCAAGTAATCATGGCATCTAGTAGTAGCAGTAGCAAAGCAAAGAAAGTGTTTGAAATGTTGGTTTGAGGAGTCAAGTGGAAAGCAACAGACTTCAAACTTGTTCCCACAATTGTAAAAACCCTCGACCCAAGAGGAGCTCAATCACAAATTCCTCTGAATGTACTCCTTATTAACAATATTTGAACTCATTTCAAGTGTTCTATTCAAGAAATTGGAACCCTAGAAATGGATGATACCCTAGGTGAATTATGTGTTAATGGAGTTCTCAAACCCAAGCATAAAAATTTGGAAGATAAAGGTTTGACCCACATTCCTCATATGCCATGAGGTTTTCAAATCAAATGGATTAGATACATTCTAAGCGAAATGCATAATGGTCAGCTATGGCTTGACCAACCAATTTTGATTACAAAGAAAATGATTCATTGCATCATCGGCCTTCCCATGCTCACTAAAACCAAAACCACCAAAAACCTAGGTCAAGCTGAGCTAGAAAAGAAAACCCTACTTGAGTGGGATGGAAAAGGCATGAAAATCAATAGTGTAGTTGATGTAGAACTGAAATTTGAGATACATGTGATAGCTGACAAGATATATAGTTCAAGCTACCTCAATAGTGTATCATGTGAAGTTGTGGATTTAGCTTACAAAGTTGTGAAGAACAATTTGTCTTATGACTCGGTAGATCTGTTGTTGAAATGATTCAACAAGAACATGGAAATTATTCAAACTTCTAAGAACAACCTCTACAAATTTGGCTCTCTGTTAACTTGTCTATTTTTCTATGTTCAAAAATTCTTCCCTTCCAAAGGCATGGTAGTATGGAGGAAGGATGTGCCTATACTATATTAGATTAATGAATGCATTGTAGAAATAGGAGAAAATTTTGTTTGCATTAGGGATAACTACTTTGAAATTTTCAAAGAGAAAATGAATAATAGATTCAGAATACCCAAGAAGCTGATAGAAGATTACAAAGATGATGTTTGTTTCGTGGTAGATTGTGACAAAGTCTACATTTAGGCAGTAAAACCCAAAATTGTATGGGTAAAACCTCTTCCATATGAGGTGAATATAGATGAAGAAAAGGACATAATTGAAGCTTTGGTTAATGAGCCTATTGATCCAAAGGCATCACATTTTGGAACATATGATGAGACAAATGCAAGGATAGAGCTAGAGATAAAAGCTCCCACAAGCGGTTAAAAAAAAGTAAGAGGAGGATAGCAAAACTAAAATCAAACACACCTCTAATGTTAACCTAGGGAAAAGGAGAAGATATAGATGAAGAGGCAGAGGATGAGTCTAAAAAGGATGAAGAAACCTTGAAGAAGAAAGGCAAGGTGATCATCTCAAGCCACCTAAGTCATCCACTACAGTTTTTACAAAGAGGTCTAGGAAGAAAGGTAGTGAAATTGTCTTTAGCAAACCTCCTTCCACCTCACAAGAAAAATTGAAACAATTGGAAGGTGTAGGTATAAAAAAATTCAAATCCTTGAAGTATGAAACAAGATCAAAGAAAGAAAAGAAACAAGTTGAAGAACTAGAACTAACCAAAATGGGAAAATGGAAGTATTCGCCAGATTAGATAACCTCCCAAACTCTAATGAATTATTAGAGAAAATTGAGACAAGATGGGACTTTGCAATGCAAACAGTAAAAGATATTTATGCACAAACTCTAAGGTAGTTGCTACCTAGAATGATAGATGCTGAGATAAAAGAGTCCTTAAAGAAAAATGAAGATAAGATGACTCTTAGATTTAATAATTGTTTAATTTTGATCAAGGATATAGAGAATATGGTTAAGAATGACACAAGCATGTGGAAGAATGTTTATCATTTGCATAAACAAAGTGACTTCCCAATAGAAGTTAAGGATGATGACAGTGATGATGAGGAAGAAGAAACTTACACTAAGCCCACACATTTTGACAATGAGGAAGTTGAACAAGATAAAGAGGAAGAAGCTATAGAGGAAGACAAAGAAGATGATGAGGAGACTGACCCTATGAAGATAGTAGCTATAGTTATTGCCTCACTTCCTCACTCTCCAAGAAAACCAAGTGCTACATCAAGCTCAAAGATAGTTTCAACAAGTTTGATTGTGACAACTACAGGTACTTCAAATGTCCAATCACTCTTTGCCCCCACACCACTTAGCACATCAATGATAGAAGTGACTATCACTTCATCTACCGAGCTACAACCTCCCTCTTCTTCATTTCCCAACTTGTAGTCATCAGCAATGAGTATAGTGGCTTCTACAATTTTGAGCTCTTCACCAGTAAGTACTTCAGTTTTGAATACTACAATTTTGTCTACTTTAGTAATGAATACTTCAATTTTGACTTCTTTAGTTTTGGATTTAGCAAACATTCCTATTAGTATTCCATCAGTAAGTACTATATCAATTTTCACAGCAAGTCCTAGTATATCTACAATTTTTTCCATTCTAGATACAAAGGCATTAAGTACAAGGGCAATTGAACCCAAGGTTCAATCGAGTACAAGATTTTTGAGTAGAGGTAAGGAGATAGAAGAGGATATAGACCTAGATGAGAAAATAAAAATTCTCAAATGGGATTTTGATAATCTCACTGTAGATCAAATGCATATAGCTGGTCAACTCCTCCAAAAGAAGGTAAGGCAGAAGAAATTGAGAGAGGAGACAGATAGAGAAAATAAAATTATTGATGATGCTAAGAATATTTTGTCTGAGGCTATAGGTATTGAGGTTGATACTTCTCAACCTATTTTATTGCAATTAGAAGAGGCAGTCCAAAAGTTTAATAAGGACTCTAGTGGTCAAGATTTTAATACCCCAAAATTGGCTCATTGCCATTACACCAATTCTGGTCTATTCTTGATAATTTCAAAGTCCTATTCTAATAGGCAATTCTCATTCTGCTATTCGCTACTTGACTTAATTGTCAGATGCAAAAAACCTAAATCTACATTCATCATGTTTATTATTTAATTCCTATAGTATTTACTCATATTAGTCACATTAAACATATTGATTAATATTTAATTTAATTATTAAAGTATTTATACTCTAATTAAATTAAATTATATCCTAAGGCTAATGTACTATGGAATTAAATTTATTTAATTTAATAAATACACCTATCTTAATTAATTAAATGTAATTATTTAATTAAATGGGAAAGGTATTTCTAATTAATTAAAAGAAATTATTTAATTAAATGGGAAGCCATTCCCAATTAATTAAATGAAGTTATTTAATTAAACAAAAGTGTCTCTAATTAATTAAAGATTATTTAATTAAATAGAAAAAGTAATTATGAGAGCATATTTCATTTTATTAAATTAAATATCTCAACAAAATCTCTCTTTAGTTCAAAAAAGGGGAATTTCCAGTTCACTATTGATAAAAAATGAGTTAACTCAGTTAACTCCTTTTTCTACTCAAATTAAAATAGTTAACTCCTTATTTTACTCAAATTAAGTTTGTTAACTCCCTTTAATTTGGGAATCTCCCTTTATGACTGAAACTCATCTTCAATCCTGACCGTTAATCTGAATCAATCTCAACCGTTGATGGATTCTAGGAGACTCTATTTAAGAGACCCTTATCTGTTCATTTTAGGAGGATGAATTGATTTGCTATCGAATTGCTATTGAAATTCATGCTCATGTTTACTTACATTTTTTGCATACATTCTCATTCTTATTTTAATCTCATTTTAGTTTAATCATGCATATTCTTAATCTAGTTTGCTTCATTTGTTCTTAGATTACATTGCATCTTTCATTTTTTTAGATTAATCTGTATACTCATTCTTAGCTTAATTCCATTGTCAAATCCTTCGTTCTCAGAGGGTCTGGTTGCCTAAACCTTGATTCTGAGGATATTAACAGGCAAAATCCCTTTAGATAGAAGGAAATAGGTTGCTTTGCAAGGCAAATTTTGGATGAACAATTCAATGTTCATTCTGCAATGAATCTGCGAATAAGGACCGTGTTGAAGTGTGTGTGTTAGCATAGGCCGTAAGGATGCTTTTGCCCTTGCTCATTATTTTTAGACGTGCTTGAAATCACTTGCTTGCTATTCTACATGCCTTTTTATCTGCCTGGTTATTGGATTGATCAAAAATTTTGTCAAAATTAGTCGCTGTTGTGAAACTATTCTGTCCTTTCGCACAAAATCATTTTGGTCTTGCACGAAATCATTTGCCTCTTGTGCAAAATCATTTTCTCTTGCGTGAAGCCATTTTTCCCTCATGCGAAATTAAAATTCTGTTGCGCATCTTCGCGTGATCCAGAAACATTCTCACGCAAAATTAAAATCTATTACTAATCTTCGCGCGAGACAAAAACATCTTCGCACAGCCCTTAAAACTTCTTCATGCAACTCGTAAAAGTTTTTTGCGCGAGATTTTGTATCAACATTTACAATCTGGGTCTATTCTGGCTATCTGCAACCTACACGCTATCCTTTTCTGCATCCATTTATCACTTTCTATTTGCAAACAGTCCTGGAATAGTGACACTTCAATTAATTGAAACTTGTGTCTTATACCTTGACTAGTCTCATCCCATACGTAATCTTGGTCCTCGTCTTAATGCTTGTCATACTTTGTGCCACAGTGATCATAATCTCTGGCTGTTCTAGCCTTTAAATAAGACCATTTGTACCTTAGTGAACATCATTCTTGCTACTATCTTGTCCTTTTTGAGACTTAGTTTTAGTATAGTCCTTGTCTAGGTTCTAGCTTCTTGTCCTTGCCTATGACTGTCACAACTAGAAGCGGCAACGTGTTTTATCCTGATAACATTAGACGTGGTCGCGCTAGGGGTCATAATCATGACAGAGGTAGCTTACCTTTCACTACGCAATCTATATGCAATTTGGCTAGTGAGGCGTCTTCACAGTCTTCCTCACCTGCAAGGTCATCTCAAGTTCAACAAACATTTTCCAATTTGCAACAAATTAGAAATCCTTTTTACCAAAAGGATACTGAGACAGGTAGGAGTCTTGCATTCTCAAACACAATGTATGACCCTTTCTCCACGGACCCTTTTGAAACACAACATACGAAAACTGAACAAGTTCCTATAATGACTAATCGTGAACCTGAACGGGGTAGCCATAGTCGATATCAAGAACAACCTAGGGATGACAAGGAGAAAGAGAAAGAAAATGACACTGATGAAGAACAAGAAGAGGTGGAAATCCTTCCTGAACACATAGCAAGATGTCGAAGAGACAAAAACTTTCAGAAGGTCATGGGAATCCGAATCAACAAAGAGAAAGAGAAGTACTTTCTCAAACTCACCCAAGAGGGAGCTAAACTGCCCACACATTTTGATGTGGAGACCATTATCACACGTGAAGAAGAAACTGAGACCACTAAACTCCAAAAACAACTGAAAATTATGCAAGACCAATTGGCTCAGATGATGCATGAGAAAGAGAAACCCAAAAAGACATACACATTGGATGCTCTTTGTTCATTTCCATTTGACAAAAGTATAAACATGCCGCCTTTCCCAAGAGGTGTAGAACTACCCAAATATGACAAGTACTTTAGTACTACTGATCCCCAAGATCACTTGCAGGAATTTGGTGCTTTTTCTATGGAGTTTATACACAATCAAACATACCTCATGCGTTTATTCACTAGAAGCCTAGGTGGTCAAGCTTTGGAGTGGTTCTCACATTTACCTCCTGGTATCAAGACATTTGATGAAATTGCTAATTCATTTGTTCAGCAATATTCTCATAACATTCAACATCCTGTAAATATTTGAGATCTATGCAACCTTAAATAGAAGGTTGGTGAGCCTTTTCTCACTTTCCTCCAATGGTGGAGACAGCTTTATACTAAGTACTCTCGTAAAATCCTAGAAACGGAGAAGCTCAACATTTTCACTGATAACCTCTTACCTGATTTCGGGTATAGAGTCCAACTACAAGGTCCACAGACCTTTGAAGACATGATTACACAGGCTATCTGTATCAAAGAATTTATGGTCAAGAAAGGTGAGCTCACTCTTTAGAGAGACTCAAAACAAGGTTCCACTTCCAACAGGGATAAAACCAAACATGTTAACAAGAACCAAGAAATTGTACATGATGGGGTTGTTGATAATGTCACACCAAAACCTACTAAAGCAGAATTTAATCTCATAGACTGCTTCAAAGTGGCCAAAAGTGCTGAGAAGCCTCCTCCTAACAATAAAACATCTGGGAACAAACCGAGAAACTCATGGGCAACATGACCCAAGCGAGAGTATACGCCTTTAGGAGAACCTTTGGATGTGGTTTATAAAACATTGCTACAACACAAGCTTATCTCACCAATGGATAACCCTCGTCCCTATGATCTACAACCACATCCACCATGGTGGAATGAGACCTCATTTTGTGAGTATCACCAAAACAAGGGACATAAAACCATCAACTGTATAAACTTACATCATAAAGTCCAGGACATGATTGATGCTGGTGAACTTGTGGTAGATGGACATAAAAAAAAATTGAACCACAAGGTGTTCAAAGAGCCTTTCCCAACTTATGAAAAAGGAGAGACTTCGAAACCAAAACCCTACAATAAGGTCAACTATATGTATTCCAATGATGACAATGTCATTCACATGGTTAAACCTATAGATTCTGAATACTGTAACGTTATTACCATAAAGGGGAAGCAAAATAACGATAAACCCAAGACATCATTTTTCTTAAGAGGCCCTACTTCCAATAACATGGATAATGCATCTTCGCAACACTGTGCTAATGTTGTTACTCACTCTCATGCGAAATTGGTGCTCAAAGGCCCTACACCTCCTACTTCAAATCTTGAAAAAAAAAAGGACAAAGCCCTTCCTGGTCCATCTGGTAAAGGTGCAAAACACACGACAAACTTGACCGCAACCAGTTATAGTGTTCTAGATCAATTGAAACAAACCAATGCTCACATTTCTATATTTGAGCTGCTTAAAATCTCGCCTGCTCATAGGAAAATTCTGGACAAAGCCCTCACTGAGGCAAACATTCCTCAAGATCTTGATCTTGAACGATTTTAATCCATGGTGGGTCACCTGACCTCACCTCATCTTATGACCTTCTCCGAGGAGGATGACAACTCACTGAATCACACACACAATCAGCCTCTACACATTGAGGTTATGATCCACCAGACACGTGTTCGTCGAGTACTCATTGACAATGGCACTGGCCTAAATATTGTTTCTACGGCTTTGCTTAAACAATTGGATTATTCTAAGGACTCTGTTGATCCTCAACAAAAGATCACTATTAAAGCATACGATGAAGTAGAACGAAAGTCACTAGGTCTTGTGACTTTACCAATTCACGTTGGTCCTATCGAAATGGATGTCACCTTTCAGGTGCTTGACATTCCCTTAGCCTACAACATTCTGTTGGGACGGCCATGGATACATGAGATGCGCGTTGTGCCATCAACATACCACCAATGCATTAAATTCTCATTTCATGGCTTTGAAGTTACTATTCCTGTAACTACTAGCTACACTTGCAATATGCTCAAAGCTGCTGATTCTTTCATCCCTGTTAATCATGAGTAAACTGATTGTCACAACAATAAGCTGAAACAAATTGAGCAGTCATTTAAATTGAAATAAACTGGTATGGGAGAGTACCACATGGAACTAGTGTTATCATTAACATCAATTCTAGAGTCCCCTCAACATTTTGGGAGACCCTCAGTAGCAAAGAAGCCATTCATGTTGACACCTCAGACCAAGTTTAATGGCTCTTTTGTCAAAGCTACAGTTCCCTTAGAAGATGAAAGTGAAAACAGAGCCATTTCTACATGGCTTTACAAAGAAGAGTCTCTAGTAGACCTAATAGAACAAGCTCAAGAAATCACTCCTAAGAAGTATGGACCTGGTCTTAAGCTTATGAAGTGTTTTGGCTACAAGGGAACTAGCCCTATTGGGTGTAATAACAATGGTTTAATAGATCCTATCAAAGCAACAGCTTGAAGCAACAATGACACAACTGGCCTAGGGTTCAAGAAGGTCCCTTTCCATTTGGGATCTAATAAATTCATACCCGTACCTGAGAGTTCATCTAAAAATGAGTCACAATCTAAATCAGGTACTCGAGAGGAAGAATCTGATGATGAGAATTCTTACCCTCATCCTATTCCTTATGATCTTGCTAAATTCTTTGCTGAGCCAGATGACTTTGTGCCATGTGTTAGCACTGTGTATGATACTAGTGACTCTTCTAAGGACAATACTGAGCAACTCAAATATCATTCAAAAAAGGGGGAATCTAGTCAATCATGCCATATTGAGTATTTGTGTAAGAATCCAGAGGCTGAAGGAGAGTATGTCCCTATCGCTGTTGGGGAGTTCTATAGTCTCTCACCATGTACCATCAATTCTCATGAATATGAATTTGACAATCTTTTAGAAGCGACTACTGATAAAGACATTGACCAAGTGCATGTCTATGAAAATCAAATCGAAGTGAGTGAAATGTCTAAGGATAGGTCACAGGGGTCTGATCCAACTAGTGTCTTAGAGTCATCAATTACTAACGTTCGTACTCTGAGACATTTGAATACACCTGTGGGTGAGGTTGTCGTAGGTCTTCAATTGCTGGTCCACACATTTAATGACTATACTATGAACGCAATTGAACCAGCCACTACTCTCTCACTCGCACATCCCGAGCTTATAGACTGGAACCCCAATGCATCTAACAAAGTCCCCACGTTCTAGAATGACTATACTCTTGCATGTTACCTAAATGGTATCGAACCTGTAACGTCTTCCACCAATGAGCAGAGCATCAACATGACTGAGGCCGACATCAAATATCTCAATCATATAATTAAAAAGAAAAAATGCAAGAGGTTCGATGGTGAAAACCACATTGTGGCAGTGTTAGATCCAAAAAAAGTAAAAACAAAATACATATCCAAGGGTGAAAACCTCTCTGAGGCGCCCGCGGATGAGATATTTGATGTCCTTCCTAGTCACTTTCAGGAGAGATCATTAGTCTTAATAGAGCCAACACAGTTGATTAACCTGGGCACATAAGAACATCCTCATGTGATACATCTGGCTCAGTCATTGTCAACTAAAGAGAAGGAACAATTCATTTCCTTTTTCAAGGAGAAGAAAATAAATTTTGCCTAGAAATATTCTAACATGCCAGGATTGGATCCTGATCTTATCATGCATCACTTGTCCATAGCACCAAGCATCAAACCAGTTTAAAAAAAGCTTCAGAAAATGCATCCTCATGTTGCATTGCTAGTCAAAGTTGAATTGGAGAAACTTCTAAAGGTTGGTTTCATTCATGCAATTGATTATGCAGAATGGATATCCAATATTTTCCCTATGCCCAAGCATGATAAGTCTATCAGAGTTTGTATAGACTTCCGTGATCTTAACTTGGCATGTCCTAAAGATGATTTTCCGCTCCCTAATATTGATATGATCATGGACATGATGGCTAGTTATGAGATGTACTCACTTATGGATGGTTTTTCTGGATACAATCAGATAAAAATTGTGCCAGAAGATCAAGAGAAAATAGCTTTCACATGTGCATGGGGAACCTTTTGTTGGAATGTGATGCCATTTGGTTTAAAGAATGCTGGAGCTACGTATCAGCGGGCTATTACTACAATTTTCCATGACATGATGCATAAAACTATGGAGGACTATGTTGATGATACTTTGGTCAAAAGCACTAAACGCAATACTCATTTGCAAGATTTGGGACCAATCCTAGATCGTATGGAAAAGTTTAGTCTTCGAATCAATCCTAAGAAATGTGCATTTGGTGTCACATCAGGAAAACTGTTAGGATATATTGTTTCTGCAAAGGGAATCGAAGTAGATCCAGAAAAATTACAAGTAATAATGGACATGCCACCACCTTGAAACATCAGTCAGATGAGAGGACTACAAGGAAGGCTTCAATCTATTCACAAATTTATTTCACAATTGGCGGATAAATCACAACCCTTCACAAAGACCTTACATAAGGGTGTGAAATTCAATTGGAGCCAGGATTGTGAGCAAAGCTTAACATAGATTAAATAATATCTTGTCAATCCACCAATCCTGATGCCTCCTATGCATGGGAAGCCTTTGCTTTTATACATTTCAGCCACTGAAACATCTTTGGGAATCCTGTTGGCTCAGGAAGACAATGATAACAAAGAAAGAGCTATTTATTACTTGAGCCAAACATTGGTCTCTTATGAGAAAAACTATAGTATTATTGAGAAAGCTTGCTTGGCAGTTGTCTTTGCTTCCCAAAAGTTGAGACACTACATGCTTGCCCACACTACATGGCTTGTGGCCAAAATAGATCCATTAAAGTATTTTCTCAGTAAGGCAGCTCTCATAGGAAGATTGGCTAAATGGGTCATGATACTAAGTGAGTTTGACATCCAATATGTTGAATGCAAAGCTATGAAGGGATAGGCAATTGCAGACCAACTGGCTGAGGCACCCATACAGAGTCTTCTACCAATAAACATTGATTTTCCAGATGAGTCAATTCTAACACTCACTCACCATACATGGGTTATGTTCTTCGATGGATACTTCACACAACAAGGATCAAGTGCTGGATTACTTTTCATCACACCACAGAAATACTCATTGCCCAAAGCATACAAGATTTTGTTTCCTTGTACAAATAACATTGCTGAATATGAAGCTTTGATCAATGGTATGAAAATTGCAGCTGAATGGAGAGTAGATCAGTTGGATATCTTCGGTGACTCTCAGCTTGTCATCAACCAAGTAAATGATGTGTATCAAACAAAGGATGAAAAACTAATTCCTTACAAATGCATGGTTGATGACTTGATGAAATATTTTGCACACATCACCTTCCAACAGGTTCCACGCGCAGATAATAAAGTAGCTGATGCCATGGCCACTCTGGCCTCCCTTCTACAAATGCCAGAAAATGATCTCCGACACGAGTTCTTGGTGGAAGCATTACACTACCCAGCCTATGACACACCTGATTCCAAGATGATCTGTTCTATTATAGGACAAGAATCATCTCACTACCATCACATCTATTCCTACCTTCGTAATCAAACCATTCTGAAATGTCTGACCCAAAATGAGAAACGTTACCTAATTCGTAACGCTTCACATTATGTCATTATTGCTGACGATCTGTATAGGAGAGGTCTCGACAGAACACTCCTTAGGTGTTTAGAACCTGACGAGTCCAAACATGCACTAATTGATGTTCACGAAGGAATTTGCAAATCTCATTCCAATGGCCTAACACTAGCTTGCAAACTCCTTCGTGTTGGTTACTACTGGCCTAAAATGGAGCAAGAAGCTATTAAATATGCTAGGTCCTACAAACAGTGTCAACTACATGGGAATCTCATTCACACTCTAGCTAGAGAGTTGATTCCCTCTACTACAACATGGCCATTTCAACAATGGGCCTTTGACTTGGTGGGATAGATTCACCCAACCTCTTCTAATGGACATAAGTTCATTATCACCGCTACAGATTATTTCACGAAATGGGTAGAGGCAGTCCCTCTCACAATTGCTGATGGAAAAATTGTAGCACTTTTTATCACAAACTACATCATCTGTAGATATGGTATACCATCCTCAATCATTATTGATAATGGAGGACAATTCAAAAATAAAGACCTTAAGGAACTGTGCAAGAAATTCAAAATTACACAACATTGGTCTTCCATTTATTACCCCCAGGGTAATGGCCAAGCTGAGGCATCCAATAAGGCGATCCTCAAAATTCTTCATCGCATAGTCAGTAAGTTAGGGCAAGACTGGCATCTCCAGATCAATCCAGCCCTATGGGCATATAGAACAAGCATTAGAACTCCAACAGGCATGACTCCTTTTGCATTGGTATATGGGGCAGATGCTGTGCTTCCGATAGAGGTTAAGATTCCTACCTTGAGAATCTCTATGAAAGGTCTTATCACAGATGATGACTATAGGATAGCTCAACTTCAAGAGCTTGTGTTGCTAGATGAACGATGACAAGTGGCTTGTGATCATCTATGAGCATATCAACAAAGAATGGCATGAAGCTACAATAGGAGAATTAGGCCAGGTGACTTCTAGCTGGGTGATCTCGTCCTAAGAGAGAATCCTAAGAATCAACAACAATGAATGCAAAAGGGAAAGTTTGAACCAAACTGGCTAGGTCCTTACATCATTACTGTAGTATATGGATCTAGCACCTATGAACTTTCCACAACTGAAGGAGAAGTGCTTAAAGAGCCTATGAACACTCTCCACCTGAAGTGGTTTTACAGTTGATTGAATCTTAGCAAGCTCTCTATACATATCTAAATGTCCTTAAAAAAATCCTTAAAAAAAAAAAATTGAAAAAATCTCAAAAAAAAAAGAAAAAAAAAGGGGAAAATCTTGCCAAGAAGGTGAAAACCTGGTAAATAGGCGCCTCTTGTTAGTCACTTTCATGCTTTCACTTTCCTGCTTTTCCTGCTCATGTATCCATGGATTGAGTCTTGTTATAGCTCGGGGGCATTCCCCCCTTAGTGTCACTCTTTTTTGAGATTCTCCTCATAGAATCTCCTACGCGACAGTCACCAGTCATTCTGATTGTGTCTTCCTACTATTGCCAGTGTCACTCTTTTAGAGATTCTCCTCATAGAATCTCCTATGCGATAGTCACTAGTCATTCTGACTACGTCTGCCTATTGTCGCCAATGTCACTCTTTTTGAGATTTTCCTCATAGAATCTCCTACGCGACAGTCACCAGTCATTCTGACTGCGTCTACCTACTGTCGCCAATGTCACTCTTTTTGAGATTCTCCTCATAGAATCTCCTACGCGACAGTCACCAGTCATTCTAACTGCATCTGCCTACGGTCGCTAGTGTCACTCTTTTCAAGATTCTCCTCATAGAATCTCTTTCGTAATGGCCACTAGTTGTTTCAGCTATGTCTACCTACCGTTGCTCGGGTCATGTCTCAAGATTCCTTTATGGAAGATCTCTTTTGTGTTAGTCACCAGTCATCCTGGCTGTGTCTGTCTACTATCGCTTAGTCCTTCTTAGGTTCTTCATTGTGAAGATTCCTCTTTGACCTCAGTCACCAGTTGTTCTGACTATGTCTGCCTACTGTTGTCACCCTACTGAAGAGATTTCTTTCTTACATATTCTGGACATTGACACTTGACATCAATCCTGAAAACATTAAACTCAATGATATACTTGTTTGGATATGCTGAGCATTTTCTTTGTTTTCTTTTTTTTGCTTTATCATATCTCCTCGAGTAACTCGATGATGTCATCTTCGACTAGAGAAGTAATGACTGGGGGCATGATCTTTTTCTTTGCTTTCTATTTGCAGTTTAGTTCTAATAAGTTGATCTATTCCTATAAGAGGGGTGTCCACTATAAGAGCCTCCATCTCGTATTGGATGGCCGTGTGTACCTCGACTCCTTTTATACAGATATGTCAATGACATTAGTTCTTCTCCTTGTTTGTTGGAGTGAACTCTTCATGCTACACTAAATATTGATACTCGTCCTATTAAGTAAACGTACGGGTCATTACGAGTATATCTAGCACACTTTTGTCCTAGGTTACGAATGTAAGGGTCATTGCAGACAGATGAAATATTGAATACTTAGCATAAGAGGAATCTCCCGTGTGCTTGGTGTGCCTGTCATGCAAGCAACATTCAAGTCATCCTAGCATTCATGCTTTGATGCTTGTGTTAACTTGCTACATTAAAAGGGACAAATGTTCTAGTCATTCTGGCTTCTTGTGCCTCGAATGCTTACATTTAATCCCGACACCCCAATAATGTATGTTATATTCATATTTTCATGATTTCAATGTCAGTGGAAATTGTATAACATACGAGCTTTATTTTATATCCAATGATGATAAATCATTGAGGCTTGGTAAACAGACCTAGGGTTGCATTTAACATAGTCTTGCATACTTCATTTTCATTAGCATGTGATTTGATGGTAATCCTGTTCATACTCCACATGTATCAGATTCTTCCATGGCTGCACAAGCATTTGGTTTGTCGATTCTCACTCCTCAATGGAATACCTATGACTGTCAAACAAAAACACACAACACTACGTCAGATGTCAGTTCATACATATGCCTTCTATCTAAACATACATCTCATGTACATCAGAGCAAAACAAAATAGACAATGACATGTACACAGGAATAGTCGGCTCAAAATCTCATATATATATATATATATCAAAGAATGGGTCAGTACAAAAATGGGTGCTACTCGAGTGCAATCGATCAAAAATGATACATGTGGTGCTGGCACACCAATCGATACATAGCCAAAGACCAAAATCAAAAATCAGGCACAGAGTGTCTAACTTTGTCCCAAACTCTCGCCTCCAGGAGGAGCAGGAGGAGTAGGGGCAGTAGGTGGCGAAGGCAGTGGTGGCATATCTGGCCTGACAGGAGGTCGTGCACCTCTAGACTCTCATGCATACTGCAAAAATTGCTACACCTACAATGTCTCATTTGGCACGGTGCTGGTGTATGCAACATAATAATATGCAGCTTGAGCAGATTGGAAGCGGATCTCATCCTGTGCCAACTCCAACCTATGCTTTGCAGCCTCTGCGCACTCTCTCTGACAATCTATCTCTCGCTGTCGCTCTACCAGCTACGCATCCCTGACTGCCAATGCAATCTGCAACTCTCCCAACTGTCGGGAGGCCGCACAAACTCACTTTCGGTACTGCTGTACCACATCCTATACCCCAGTTTCTGGATGATCCAGAATATCTTCATCAATCATCTCTGGTGGAGGTACCTGTGGTTGAGGAGGCACCTGCTGCTGTGGGACCTCCTGCTGAGGGGCCTGCTCCTCTGTCCTCTGCCTCCTCTACCGACTATGTCCTGCCCCACTACCGCCAGCACTTGGGTCTGATCCCATCTAATGTGGAGGAATAGGTATTTGCTGTACCCGGTGCTAGACCTATGGTGGCATCTGTGGCTATGCCTGCTGCTGCTGGGGTACCTGTCTCTGTCCTTGTACCTGCCCTGCCATCCCTAGTAAATCTGTGAAGTGTGGGAACAGATGGCTCATCAAAAATGCCTGATATGCAGGCATCATCCCGACATCTACTACCTCTAGTAGGTAGTCCCACTAAACTGCAACTAAGTTGTCGATATCTATCATGGATTGTCTTGGTTCCATCTATGGAGGCCATCCCCACTCTATATCCTTTTGCACCCTGGCATAGGCACAATACTCAGCTGAAATGTCCTGTGGTCAACCGTACTGCCGCCACACCCGTGAGATGATGAATCTCTCTATGACTAATGTCGTCCTGCCAGCCAGTAGTCAAGAACTAAACATCTAGGGTAACTCTCTCAAGGCATCATCCTAGTCCTCTGTCTCTCTCTAGGGTCACCATATAATAGACACCAGGTCATCAAGATGAGTCTGCCAGTGCTCATTCTTACCCAGGTGGGCCTAGGTAATATGCCCTTAATATCTATAGATGTAGGGCTCCATGGGCTCCCAAGAATCCTCAAAAATTGACCTACATATAGGGAGATGCTCCTAGGCCCAGATCTATAGCACATAAAAACCTGCTGCAATGGTCTTTATTTCGGGGAAGGTGACCTCATGCATCTCATGAAAAATATGGGCCAACATGTACTGACCCCACCCAAAGATCTCGGGTGCCTCAACCATCCTACGAAGCATGACACCCCATCCACACTCCAATCCATGTTGTCCCCTGTCAGGAGATAGGAAGCAGCTCAAGAAAATACCCAGCATGGATGCCAACCTGTGTGTGGGTCCATAAGTATGCATCATCTCATCCCAGCTGATGGCTTTGCCTCTCGGTAGCTCTCTCTCGAATACAATGGAAAGTGCCTCTGTCCCTAATCGAGGCACTATATCATAGATGACTCGAGCACTGTGAAATGGGATCCTTAGTATCCTCCAAATATCCTCTGGGGTAATCGTCATCTCACCCATCGACAAATGAAATGTGTTCGTCTCTGAATGGAAACGCTCTACCAATGCAGTCAGTAAACCGTGATTCACCATCACGGCTGGAATCCGGCATAGTGAAGACAAACCCAATCAAGCAATGTTTGCCTGATCTGCATCATCCAAACTCTGCAATAACTCTCCATAAGGTAGATAATGAGATCTAAATGATACATCTCCGAAGACCTCCTGCATGCACAACAAAAAAATGACAAACAAACAATCAGTATCAAGTCGAAACAACGCATCAAAAAGAAATAAAATGAAAATTCTAAATGCGAATATCACAAAACTGTCACGGGATTTCGCACGAAATAGTTCTTTCTTCGTACGAAGAATCTAGCTTTCGCATGAAAAAAGATCTCCTCGCGTGAAGATAGACCTTGTCACACGAGAAAAGAGGCTCTCACGCGAAACAAGAATTGCATCGCTCGAAGAATCTCCACCTTCGCGTGAAACCAAAATCATCTCACACGAAGATATTCTGGCCACGCGCGAAGAAATAGCACATCCTATTTCTTCGTGTGAAGAAAGAAGATCTTCGCGTGAGAAGAAATTGGTCTCGTGTGAAGAAAGAATTGAACATCTTAAAACATGCTAAAAAGGTGCATAAATGAACTCAAAATGCGTGAAAATGAAAGTACAAAGATGAAAGATCGATGACTCACCGATGGTCCGTAGTCTACTAGCCAGCTGTGTCGTTTGGAGCGCTCAAAACGATGATATCTCATGTTCACTGCCATGTCTCTATCAGAGCTCAAAATCACTACAACAAAAAGCACAAATGAATTGAAAATGACCCTTCGAGCCCTTATATAGGTATTGACCAAATTTTTCAAAGTGCTCGGATTTGCGTAAAAATCACACCCTAGCTAATTGGACCATTCTGGATCCATTTTCGGAATCAAATTTGAAATCTGACACACCTAAGAGCCTTAAAAATGCTTTTTAAAATTTTGGGGACTGACGTGATCGAACGCTTGTGCAACCCAAATCTTTCTGATACTTTATGATTCTTGGAATCCTTTCAACTTTACATTCTCCATATTTTCAAAATTCATTTTAAAAATAGTCAACTTAAGTCAACTGTGGCTGACTCTGGTCAACTTTTGGTCAAACTCATTACGATTTCACAATCATTTCAAATCAACCCAATCTTTAGATCGTTCTGATCTCTTCTAGATTCTGTTGACATGATATACTGCTTCAATCATATTTCTGGTGTGTCATCTTTCAATTTCGCTCCCAAGGGGGCAGGATGATTACATCATTAAATACTTATTTCTCGGGGCATCTAGTTCCCATCTTATGTCCTAGTCACTTGGGGCATCACATCACTTGGGGCATATTGTTCCCTTCTATCTGGCATCTCTGTCATCTATCTTATCTTTTCATCAATTGATCAACCTTATAACAACTCTTCTTAGAGTTCGATAGACAGGTATTGGGATAATCTAAACCCCTTCTCCTAAGGATCAAGCCTTGTTCTAAGGATGATTCTACGACTCATGATTGAACCTTGTTATCTTTCTTTTTTCAATTCTAGGTATCTAGGTGTTCTATCTGGATCCTTGAAGATTAAGCTCTGTTCTGGAGATAATCTTCTAAATACTTTCAATTCTAGGTATCTAGGTGTTCTATTTGGATCCTTGAAGATTAAGCTCTATTCTAGAGATAGTCTTCTAAATGCTCTATCACTCTCAGGTATCCAGGTGTTCTATCTGGATCCTTAAATGTTAAACTTCATTCTGACTAAAATTTTTAAATGCTTATCAATTTTAGGTATCTAGATGTTCTGTCTGGATCCTTAAAGATTACGCTTCGTTCTAGAGGTAGTCTTTTAAATGCTATCAATCTTAGGTATCTAAGTGCTTTGCTTGGATTCCTTAGGGTTAAGCTCTGTTCTAGAGATAGTCCTTAAAAAGCTTATCAATTGGTCCCCATATCATCACCTTCGGAACCAATCTCATGTTCGTATCATGCTTTCTGATTATCTTTGAATACAACGTGCTACTCACACATTCATTCAAAGAGGGGCAAAATGTAATACCCCAAAATTGGCTCATTTCCATTATACCAATTCTAGTCTATTCCTGATAATTTCAGAGTCCTTTTCTAATAGGCAATTCTCATTCTTCTATTCACTACTTGACTTAATTGTCAGATGCAAAAAACCTAAATCTACATTCATCATGCTTATTATTTAATTCCTATAGTATTTACTCATATTAGTCACATTAAACTTATTGATTAATATTTAATTTAATTATTAAAGTATTTATACTCTAATTAAATTAAATTATATCCTAAGGCTAATGTACTATGGAATTAAATTTATTTAATTTAATAAATATGCCTATCTTAATTAATTAAATGTAATTATTTAATTAAATGGGAAGCCATTCCCAATTAATTAAATGAAGTTATTTAATTAAACAAAAGCGTCTCTAATTAATTAAAGATTATTTAATTAAATAGAAAAAGTAATTATGAGAGCATATTTCATTTTATCAAATTAAATATCTCAACAAAATCTCTCTTCAGTTCAAAAAAGGGGAATTTCCAGTTCACTATTGATCAAAAATGAGTTAACTCAGTTAACTCCTTTTTCTACTCAAATTAAAACAGTTAACTCCTTATTTTACTCAAATTAAGTCTGTTAACTCCCTTTAATTTGGGAATCTCCCTTTATGACTGAAACTCATCTTCAATCCTGACTGTTGATCTGAATCGATCTCAATCGTTGATGGATTCCAGGAGACTCTATTTAAGAGACCCTCATCTCTTCATTTTAGGAGGATGAATTGATTTGCTATCGAATTGCTATTGAAATTCATGGTCATGTTTACTTACATTTTTTGCATACATTCTCATTCTTAGTTTAATCTCATTTTAGTTTAATCATGCATATGCTTAATCTAGTTTGCTTCATTTATTCTTAGATTACATTGCATCTTTCATTTTTTTAGATTAATTTGTATACTCATTCTTAGCTTAATTCCATTGTCAAATCCTTCGTTCTTAGAGGGTCTGGTTGCCTGCACCTCGATTCTGAGGATATTAACAGAAAAAATCCCTTTAGATAGAAGGCAACAGGTCGCTTTGCAAGGCAAATTTTGGATGAACAATTCAATGTTCATTCCGCGATGAATTTGCAAATAAGGACTGTGTTGAAGTGTGTGAAAATTAATTTATAATCAACATAAATTGATTGAGATAGTAGAAAAGAAATTTTATAATAAAGTGCTTGAGCACATTGCTTAGCAAATTTCCATTCAACAAGTTGAGCTTTCCTCAATTTTGACCAATCTTGAAACCTCTTGCACCAATGTAACATCACTTTTTGTGAAGTTATGTGATGTTACTAAGTTCACAAAGGAGATAAAGAGAAAACTAACAAAGATTAATGAGGATCTGAAAGCCAGTGGACAATAATTGCAACTTGACCCTAGTTCAAGCTCTGCATATCATATGAACATTAGATTTCTATCAGATATGTAGGCAAAGTTGTTGAGAGAAGAAGCAATGATCCACTCATCATTGATAAATATTCAGAATATGATCCTTCCTATCATGGATACAATGTAGAAACACATTGTTTATTCAAAAACATTGAACCATGACAATAACTTCTTTATTGTAGATCACATGATAGAACTCTTTGCAAAAGTGCAAATTGCTTTCCACATGCAAGATTTTGTAAGAAAATTGGGATAAAACTCTAGCACTTATTCTTAAGGTACATTCTAAGTTTCTATCTCATATTGGTGTCTCCATCTAAATAAGTCTTGAATATAGTTTTGAATAAATCTTTGGCATTATTGTCAAAAAGGGGGAGAGACTATGTATATTGTATGGGGGAGAATCATGCAAAGGAGAAAATGTATATAGTAGAGGATAATTTTGTAGATATGTTGTATAGTATATTGTATATACTTACAAAGATAAATTTTTAAAAATCTCAAAATATTATATTCTACTAAGCCAAGTATATAAGTTTTGGCTAATAAGTGTTTTTTCACTAATGCCAAAGGGGGAGATTGTTGACATATTAGTCAAGTTTGTTATTAATGACAACACTTTTTTAGATTTTGCATGCCTACCAAGCTCATTGAACAATCTATAGTATTTGCCATGTAATTTAGCAGCCACCAAGCTCTACAGTTGCTACTGAGTCTTCTGGACTAATTCTAAGTGGCCATCGAGCATTCTAGTGGTTACCAAGGGAATTCAATTAGTGTGAAGTCTAGCAGTTCAACTTGAGCACTCTAGTGGTTACTGAGATTTACAGTTTCTATAGAGCCAACAATTCATGGAGTACGAAGCTAGTGTTAACCAATTTGTATGATGAGTAGTCTTTACCAAGTGATTCAATTTATGACAAGTAACATAGTATCTACTGAGTCACCAGTGCAGACCAAGTTTGAGACTACTTTGAGGTGATTAGTATGGACTGAGCTTCTACTTCTACTGAATGCATGAAAATGCCAAGTAATGATAGTGGATGTTGAGTATCAGAACTTCACCAAGTGAATCTTTAGAACCTGAGTGTCTCCATATGGGCCAACTTTGTAATATTGGTGTTAACTTGTATATTGGCCAACTTTGTAATTTTGCAAATTGGATTGGTATATATATGTAATGCATTGTATCATATCCAATGTAGTATGCAAGATAATGAATATGTAAGAATGCAAATGTGATCAAGTAGCAAATAAACTATGTATTGAAGGCCATATCAAAAAGGAGCAGCAGAGACATATCCATCACAAAAGGTGATTAGTACTTCAAAGAATCTCTATCAGCAATTCAATTGTAAGTCAGAGATCAATTTTTTCATTCTAATAGGTGAATCAGTCTAAATACTTTAAACAAGGTAGACTTAATAGTTTTTCTCAAAATCTCTTTATTGAGTGCACACTTTATTGTGTTTTTGTAAAACTTCTAGGAAGGTGGACCTACCAGTCCTAATTGCTACTAACAGGGTAGATCATCAGAAGTGATCATTGTAAGCCTTAACAGGCCAACTTTATGTTGCAGTATTGAAGTTTTATGGGTATCATCCCCCCCCCCCCCCAATTTTACTTTCTATTTGGAAAGTCTCTAGGCCACCAAATTATTGTGTTCAAGTGTTGTGGATACTTTTATGTTTTTAGTTACTCATGCATGCAATTAGATCAATAAATGATAATTGGTATATTGTTATAAAGTGTTGAATTTGATAAAGTTTTAAAGGTTACTAATTCACCCCTCCCCTCTTAGTAACCTAGCCTAGTCTTGAATATTTCCAATACTTGGTAACCTACAAGATTCACAAGTTTGATCTCCAATGCTTATTGAAAAAGGAGATTCATCACAAGTTGGAGACTCAGACCATATTGAAGAAGTTCAAGTTGGTAAACCTGATATCTTAGTCTAGGATGAACTTGAACATGATTTGGAGGCACTTTTCCTTAGTAGGGAGTCACAAGCTAATATTATAGAGTTGGAGTCAATCCCAAACCAATTGGGTGAGAAAACCAAAAGTGATTCCATAAATCATGTTCATGCACAAAAGTGGAAAAGAAAATTGGAATCAAGGAAAGATTGATCTTACTAGAATCTTTTCAAAAGGAATTTTCAGTTAGAATGGTTGGAAAAGTATTGGATCATTGAATCAATGGCCAATCCAATTGATGGTGAGCCTCCTATGGAATGCAAATATAATATTTTTATAGAGATAACAAAGAAGGAGAAGAGGTTACAACTTAAATTTGATACCATAGAAAAGCTGTTAGTAAATTTAAAAAAAAAGAAACTATAGATGGAGTTAAAAAATCTGTGATAACTTGGAAAACAAAGGACAGTTGTTTGCATATCAAGAATGCCAAAATATACAAGTTACACCACCAATTATGGGAGAAGCATTCTACAATAAAAGGTTCCATTGAAGATTTCATTGGGAAAGCTATGGAAGTGCAAAATATGGGAAAATTAGTTCAATTAAGTGTGGTCTTTTATATTTTGAGTAGAGGATGTCATATGATGGACTACCCTTCAATTACTGCCTTATTGCACTTTTTCAAAGTTTAGAACTATCTGAATAGTCATTAGTTAGTAAAAAATGGGTGGGAATGGGCTAGATATCTTACACAAGTTGAAAAAGAAAATATGAAGGAAAAAATAAAAAACTCAAATTTCATTGCATTGTCTCTAGATGAAGTTACAAAAATTGATAATACTTCCTAGTTGTTCGTGCATGTTTATACTATAAATGGTCTTTTTTGTCAAACCTTTCTACTATCTATTGCTAAATTTAATTGTACTGTGATAACTGAAAATTTTTATGAACTATTAAATACTACTCTAAGTGAATGTGGAGGTTTGGATAACATGGAGATTTCCAAAAAGTTGGTGTGTGTTGGAGTGGATGGAGCTTCGATTATGCAAGGTCATAAAGGTGGTCTTTGTAAAAAGATCAAGAACAATTTGGCACCCTACGCTATTCCCATTCATTGCATGGTCCATTGAATGAATCTAACTTTTGGAATTGTCTGTGATTTTAGTTGTGTAAGTAAAGTGGAATTTTTAATCAAAGAGATTTAGCAATACTTTTGTCAAAGTCCAAAACGAGTCCAGGAATTTCAACACTTTGCTCAAGGATTTTCTGATGGGAGGAAGATTCTTAAAGACAATGATACCAGATGGATCTCTTTGTATGCACTAGCACATCGAGTAATCTCTGAATATTTGTCATTTCTTGGACTAATCCACTTTGTGTGAGACAGATTACCTCAGCTATATTCAAGTCTAACTAATGTTAAGATACTCTTAATTTTAGAAGCTATTCCCCCCATGCTACAGGACATGAGAAATATTATTTAAAAAGTTCAACAAAGAGCTATGTAAATTGTAGAATATAATAAGCTATGTAAAATGACATGTAATAGCCTAGATACTCTATATTGATTACTACCATTAGATGAATCAAAGTTTGGAAAGTGGATAGAAATCATAGATTTGAACAATCTTGGGAACTTTTTACATACTGGTACAAACAATGAGTTATGTGCCATGGTACATGAAATTGGTCAGTGCAATACTATGCCCATGTCAAACATGAATCCAACCCCAATGAATCAGAAAGTGAAGTAGAATAAGAACCAGAGAAGGTACTTCATGTGTTACAACTAAAGACTTCAAGAAGATCAAAGACTCTATGCTTGACTTTTTCAAGTGAGTTTGCTACAATCTTTCATCAGAAATTAGATTTAGATTCTCTCTAGAGGACCTGCTCGAAGCAATGTCAATTGTTTTTCCACAATATTGGTCTCTAAATTGTCCGACTAATTTTTGAAGAAGGATGATGACTTTGATTCAACATTTTTGCAAACTTAAAGTAATCAATGAAGTAACTATAAATGTAATTTTAGATGAATCTTGACTAAGAGATCAATCATATTCTTTTGCAAACATAATGAGGGAACAATATGATCTTATGGAGAACCCAAATGAAGAGGGAGCAATAACAAAGCTTTGAAAAAACCTTGGTGAGAGCAATATTTTGAGAAACTCAATACAAAAATATTTCAAGCTTACTGATTTATGTTTGACAATGATATTGGGTTTACTGGAGGATGAGAGAGTTTTTAGTTCTTTGGGCTTCCTGAAGTCAAAGGTTAGAAATAAATTATACAACAATTTGTATAATTGTTTGAGGCTCTATGATTCTAGGTATGAGGTAGATATTTTCTCTTATGATGGGGCTCACAAAATTTGGAGAAACCAATGTCAAAGAAGAGGGATTGCCAATATTTCAAACCCAAGTGCCAGTGCTAGTGCTAGTGCTAGTGGCAGTGGCAGTGGTTGTGGTTCATGTCCTGATATTGGAAGCAATGAAGATGATGTTGAATTTGGCATGTATACTAATGCTAACATTGAATTTGAAAACAATACAATGAACAATGAAATGTTATATACAATAAATGAGGAAGATTTTGATGATACCCGGTCCAAGTGGAGTGGCAACTATAGTAGCTTCTCAACTTCAAGTTCTAAATTCTACATGAGTCAAGTAGTAGGCTAGTAGCTTTGATCTAAAACTCTATCTACTAATTAATTATGTTTGTAGAAGTTAATTTATAGCCTTCATTCAATTTCCTTTTATAGATGCTTAAATATATATTTTTGAACATGTTGATGTTACAAACTTACATATTGAGATGTTCATTGAAACTAGTTATTACTTTTAGAGTCTACACATGTTGAGATTTTCATTCATTCTAGTTTTTAGACATTTTACTTTTAGATTTTCATTGATTCTAGTTTCTTTAAGATATTAAAACAATAACATAATGCATTTAATAGAATAAGCTCTATTTAAAAAGAAATATATTATAATTTATAATTATAAATCAGCCTGTAACATAATATATTTAACAATTACAAAAAATTACAACCCTTTGCAAATGACTCAATGTCAAATTGAAATGACCCTGAATTCCCTTTTGTGGATACAATGGAGCAACAATAGTTGTAGGTCAGTTTGTAATTGTATATATAACCAAATTATTACTACATAATAAATTATGTGTGTACAATCACATTGCCAATTTTCCACATTACCAATTGTACAATTTTTTCAAGTAGGTGTAGGGAAATTTTTTCCATCTGCTCAGTGTAGTAATAGTATGCCAGTGCTTAGCTGTCCAACTATCCTGATATACTGGCTATTGATTCTTGTGATAATTAACATTAAAAAAAGTTGAAATTAAATCCAAAAATTGAAATTAAAGAACAAAAAGTAACAAAATGATTATAGTACTATCACTTACTAAGTTGTTACTTCTTAGTGCTATCAGCTATGACTGCCACTGATAGCAACACTAATTGTTTGAGAAGATGACCTAGCTCTAATGAAGTTCTTTAGGGCACTCCATTCTGCATCATTTGGAAGCTCCATTTCTTTGAGGTTGTAGCTAAATAGTTGTAGCCTCAACAACAATGAATACTTTAGAGAGACATTTTTATATGAATTGAGGAATTTATCTATAATTGCATTCATTGTTGATAGTGGTTTGATGCAACATGCAATTCCTTTTAGAGTGTTCTAAAAGTCTACAAGTGTTTGCCATGTATTTTAGTAGCCACCTAGCACTATAGTTCAACCTGAGCATTCCAATGGTTACCAAGTGAATTCAATCAGTATGAAGTCTAATAGTTTAGCCTAAGCATTCCAGTGATTACCGAGCTTTGCAATTTCTACTGAGCTAGCAGTTCATGTAAAGTGAAGCTAGTGTTAACCAAGTTGTATGGAGATTAGTGTTTACTGAGTGTAGTTATGGTAAACAAGTAATTCAATTTATACCAAGTTACACAGTATCTACTGAGTCATCAGTGCAAACCGAGTTCAAGACTACATTGAAGTGATTAGTATGGACCAAGCTTCTACTTCTACCAAGTGCATGATGATGCTAAGTAATGATAGTGGACCCTGAGTATCAGAACTTCACCAAGTCAGTCTTTAGAACCTAAGTATCTACATATGGGCCAACTTTGTAATATTGGTGTTAACAGGTATGATGACCGACTTTGTAATTATATAAATTGGATTGATATATATGTAATGTATTGTATCATATCCAAGTGTGACAATAATGTGGAAAAGAAGCATGCAAATGTGAATCAATAACAGACAAAGTGTATTATAAAGCCATATTAGTAAAGGAGCAGCAAAAGACAAATCCATCACATAAAGGTGATTAGTACTTCAAAGAATCTCTATTAGCAATTTAGTTGCAAGTCAAAGATCTATTACTTTATCCTAATAGGTGAAACTAGTTCAAATACTTAAAAAAAGGTAGACTTAATAGTCTTTTCTCAAATCTCTTTACCGAGTGCATACTTCATTGTATTTTTGTAAAACATCTAACAAGGTGGACCTAGCAATCCTAATTGCTCCTAATTGGGTAGATCATCAGAAGTGATCAATGTAAGCCTTAACCAACCAACTTTATGTTGCAGTATTAAAGTTTTGTGGGTATCATCGCCACCCTAGTTTTACTTTATATTTGCAAAGTTTTGGGGTCACCAAATCATTGTGTTCAAGTGTTATGAATGTTTTATGTTTCTCATGCATGCAAGTAGATCAGATTTGATGAACTAAATGGTAATTAGATTATTACAATTAAGATCTAAATTTGATATAAAAAATTGAGATTACTGATTCACCCCTCCCCTTTCAGTAACCTAGTTGGTCTTGAATATTTCCAACAATTGGTATCAAAGATTTTTGGTTCTTAGGAGAAATTTTAACAACTTGAGTAAAGATCAAGAATATGGAGATATTCAAACTTGATGAGGCAATTGACAATGAAAAGTTGGATCTAGAAATGGCCATTGCACAACTCAAGAAAGCTAAGGAGCAACTTTCCCAATCCCTAAAAAGAAGGAAGGAACTTGAAAATAAAATGAATGATCATCAGTACATTGAAGAAAGAATTAAAAACTTTTTCCCTTCAAGCAGTTCAAATGAAGTGAATGATGCAATCAAAGAACTCTTAGAGAAGAATGGTTCCCTGCAAGAAGAAATAAGAAATCTTAAAAGAGAACAAGAAATTTAGTTAGTAAGGTTATGTGAAATCTTGGAATAGAGGAACAAGATGAAAGAAGAAATGGATGGAAGAAACAATGAGATCCAAAACCAATCCCTTCAACATGCAATCTTATGGATCAAATCTCCAATGCAAATGAGTAAATCATGAGTCAAAGACAAATCAATGAAAGATTAGGAAATAATCTAAATTTGGAAAGACAAATCAATGAAAGAATAAGAAATGAGTTGAGATCTAAAAAGAAAATTAGTGAAAGATTGAAAATTAACCTAAACACTAAAAAGAAAATCAATGAAAGAATGATGAAATCTCAAGCAATCATAAATCAATTAAATCAACTGAATGAGTAGAATCTCTATAGAAAAAAGGTAAAGTGGGAATTGGATACAAAGAAGAAGGTGAATCCTTCGAACAATGTGCTCAAAGGAATCAAAGACCTACTTGCAATCATTGTGGTAAGATAGGTCATACATTAAACAAATGTTGGAGTAATGGTAAAGAAAAATTCAATGGTAAATGCTACAATTTTGATCAGCATGGTCATAGGGCTAATGAATGCAAAGAGAAACCAAAATTTGAGGGCAAGTGTCAAAAATGCAAGAAACAAGGTCACAAGGCATTTGAATGCATATCTAAATCATTCAATCCAGCAGATCAAATTTTGAAAGCAATATTCAGTTGGGACTACAACACTTAGTGTAGATGTCACTACCATGAAGAATATGGATACATTGAAATGAACTATGTTAAACATCACACAAGAGAGATACCACAATAAGATGTTTCACTTGTACCGAACTTGGTCATCTAGCCAAGAATTGCATGAATATATGTAGAGTTGAAGATGAGAAGAAACCAAAAGTTGATAACATTCAAAATCAAATGAGGTAACAATCGATTCCTAAATCTACTGAGCATGCTAGTTCAAGCAATGATGGTCATATCACTCAAGAAGTGGGTGACTCCACCATTTCCAACTAAGTTCTTAAGGAAGAATTGGAACTACATTGTCAAGATCACATCCAAATAGTTCCAATTGAAAGGAAACAAAGATCCAAATCAGTATTCAAGATACAAAAGGACTATCAAGTGAGATCAGTATTAGTTATCATCAAGTTGACTTCTCTACTGAGCAAAGTTGAGAGTAACAAGAACATGTTTGATTACCAAGTTATGAAGCCTTTATTGAAAAATTTGAATAGATAGTGGATGACAGCCTATCAAGCATGATGTCATCACAACTACCTTTGTATTGAGCATTAACAAAAAAAATTTAATAAAAGGTAGGAAATCTAATTTATTTTCACCAAGAAATCTAAGTATTATTGTGAACAAGTGAATTACAAAGTGACCAAGCAACTTTGAGTAGAATTTGAAACTAAGTTCTTCAAAGTTTTCACAACTTATCAAGTAGCCATGACATCAAGAAGCAACATCAAAGCAAGGAAAGGGTCAAAGATGTTGATCTGATGAGTAGAATGGAAAGCACCTGATTTCAAACTTGTGCCGGTGATCATTGAAACCCTCGACCCAAATGGAGCACAATTGTAGATTCCTCCAAAGATACTTCTCATTAATGACATACAAACTCATTTTAAGTGTACAATTTAGGAAATTGGAACCCTAGAAATGGATGATGCCCTAGGTGAACTATGTGTGAATGGGATTCTTAAACCTCAGCATAAACATTTGGAAGACAAGGGTTTAACCCGCATTCCTCACCTACCTCAAATTTTTCAACCAAAATAGATTAGATACATCCTTAGCCTAGTTCACAATAGTCAAATATGGCTTGAGAAACCAATCATGATCGCTAAGAAAATTATTCATCACATTACTAGTCTTCCCATGCTTACCAATGCAAAAGTAACTAAAACCCTAGGTCAGGTGGAGTTGGAAAAGAAAACCCTAGCCGAGTGGGACAACAAAGGCATGAAGATTAATAGTGTAACTAATGCAAACTAAAATTTAGTATAAATTTGATAGCTGACAAGATTTACAATTCAAGCCATCTCAATAGTGTGTCATGTGAAGCTGTTGACTTGGCATACAAGGTTGTGAAGAACAATCTGTCATATGACCTTGTAAATTTGTTGTTGAAGCAATTCAACAAAAACATAGAAAGTATTAAAAATTTCAACAACAACCCTTGCAAATTTGGTTCTTTGTTGACTTGCTTATTTTTCTATGTTCAAAATTTTTTCCCTTCAAAAGGGACGGTAGTATGAAGAAAAGATGTGCTAGTATTATATTAGATTAATGAATATATTTTTGAAATGGGAGATATTTTATTAGCATTATGGATAACTATTTTGATGTCTTCAAGGAGAAAATGAATAATAGATTTAGGATACCCAAGAAATTGGTAGAAGATTACAACAATAATGTTTTTTTCATGGTAGATAGTAACAAAGTCTACATTCAAGCAATGTGACCTAGAGTTGTATGGGTGAAACCTCTTCTCTATGAGGTAAACATTGATGAAACCAAGGATATTACTGAAGCCGTGGTAAATGAACCTATTGATCCTAAGGCACCATACTTTGGAACATATGATGAGGCCAAGGCAAGAATAGAGCTTGAAATTAAGCTTCCATAGTTGTTTAACAAAGGTAAGAGGAGGATAGCCAAACTCAAAACAAGCACACCTCTTATGTTGATTGAGGGTAAAGGAGAAGATGTTGAAGAAGTAGAGGATGAAGAGGAATCAGAAAAGGAAGAAGAACCAATGAAGAAGAAAGGTAAGGTGATCATCACCAAGCCACCTAAGCCATCCACTATAGTGTTCACCAAAAGATCAAGGAAGAAGGCAAATAAGGAAGCTGGTGATGTTATTTTTAGCCGACCTCCACCCACTTTTCAGGAAAGACTCAAGGTATTGAGAGAAGCAGCAAGTGTACATAACTTCAAAGCTCTCAAGTATGAGACAAGGACATCGATAGAATAGAAAGAGGTTGAAGATCTAGTCATGTACAAAATGGGCCAATGGAAATACTCTCCGAGCCAGTTGGAATCACAAATCCTTGGTGTTTTGTTAGAGAAAATCAAGGTAAGATGGGAGAGCACCAAGAAAATTGTCAAAGATATTTTTACACAAGCCTTAACATAGTTGGTACCCACCTTGACAGATGTAGAGGTAAACAAGGCATTGAAAGACAATGAGAACAAAATGACACTTAAGTTCAATACTTGTTTAGTTTTGATGAAGGACATATAGTATGTTGTGAGGAATGCCACAAACACATGGAGAAAAGTGTTTCATCTTCACAAACTAAGTGAGTATCTAGTGGAGATCAAAGATGATGATGATGATGGTGACAAGGATGAAGATAATGATGAAGATTCAACTCAATTTGTCATAGTTGATTATCAAGAGTTTATGAAGGATGATGAAGAAGAGAAAGAGGGAGAAGCTATTGAAGAAGCCAAGGAAGATGATGAGGAGATTGACCTAGTCAAGATAGTTGAGGTTGTCATTGCCTCACTTCCTCACTCTCCAGCTAAACTTACAACATCATCAAGCTCAGTGATAACTTCAACAAGTTTGATTGTGACAACTACTAACACATCAAATATTCAATCACTCTTTGCTCCCTCATAGCTTAGCACATAACTAATAGAAGTGCTTATGACTTCATCTACTAAACTACAACATCCCTCTTCTTTAGCCACTAACTTAGCATCATTAGCAATGGATACAATATGTTCTCCAATTTTGTGCTTTTCTACAATAAGTACTATAATTTTGGATTCTACAATTTTGGCTACTATAGTTTTGGATACTTTTGTAAATACTTCAATTTTGGATTTAGTAAGCATGCTAGTTAGTATTCCATCTATTGGCATTGTACAAATTTTCACTACTAGTCCTACTATCTCTACTATTGTTTCCATACCAGATTCAAAGGCATTAAGTACAAGGACAACTGAACCTAAGGCTCGACTGAGTACAAGATTTTTGAGTAAAGGAAAGGAGACAGAGGAGAATATAGACCTAAATGAGGAGATTGAAATTCCCAAATGAGACATTTACAATCTCACTATGGATCAAATGTACATAGTCAGTGACCTCCTCCAAAAGAAAGAAAAATAGCAAAAACTTAGAGAGGAGAGAGATAGAGAGTACAAAATCATAGATGATGCTAAGAATATTTTGACTGAGGTTATAGCTATTGAACTTGATACTTGTCAATACATTTTGTTGTAATTAGAAGAGGTAATCCAGAAGTTTAATGAGAACACTAGTGGTCAAGATAAGTTGATTGATAAAGTAGAAAAGAAATTTGATAATAAAGTGCTTAAGCACATTGCTCAGTAAATATCTATCCAACAAGTGGAGCTTGCATCAATTTTGAGCAATCTTGAAACCTCTTCAACAAATGTGACATCACTTTTTGGAAAGTTGTTTGATGTTACTGAGTTCACAAAGGAGATAAAGAGAAAACTGACAAAGATTGATGAAGACCTGAGGGCTAGTGCACAACAGTTGCAACTTGACTCTAGTTCAAGCTATGCACATCATATGAAAATAAAATTCTTGTTAGATATGTAGGTAGAGTTGTGAGAGAAGAAGCAAGGATTCAATCTACACTGATAGATATTCAGACTATGATCCTTCCCATCATGGATACAATGCAGAAGCATATTTTTTATTCAAAAACATTGATCCATGACAACAACTTCTCCATTGTAGATCACATGATACAACTATCTGTTGAAGTGCAAGTTGCTCCACATATGTGCAAAGTTTTGAAAGAGAACTAGGATAAGACCTTATCACTCATTCTTTAGGTACATTATGATTTTCTTTCTCATTTTGGTGTCTCCATGTAAATAAGTTATGAATGAATCTTTGGAATTATATTCAAAAAGGGGGAGAGACACTTAATATGCTATATATGGGAGAGATACTTGTTATGCTATGTATATTGTATGGGGGAGAATCATGCAAAGGGAGAAAGTGTATATTTTTGGAAATAATCAAGACTGACAAGGTTACTGAGAGGGGAGGGGTGAATCAGTAACCCTAAAACTTTAATCCATTTCTGCTTAATAACATATTTACCATTCATCCATTTAATCTATTGTATAAAGGAAAAGATAAACATTTGTAACACATGAACACACAGATTTGATGACCCAAAAACCTTCCAAATAGAAAGTAAAACCGGGGTGGGGATGATACCCAAAAAACCTCCAATACTATAGTATAAAGTTGGCCGATTAAGGCTTACAATGATCACTTCTGATGATCTTCCCTATTAGAAGCAAGTAGGATTGCTAGATCCACCTTGTTGGAGGATTTACAAACATACAATGAAGTATGCACTCTGTTAGGAGATTTACAAAAGACTGTCAAGTCTACCTTGTTAAATGATTTTAGGAAACTGATTCACCTATTAGGATGAAGTAGTGGATCTGATTACAACTGATTGCTGATAAGATCCTTTGTGCTCTGATCACCTAATGTGATGGATATATCTTATATGCATCAATGTTGACTTTGTTGTATTCCTCTGTTCTACTAGTGATTTGCTTTCTATCTTCTCAAATTATTGCAACACCAAAAACCAACGATATTCATCATCTCATCATTTCAAATGATATATACCATTCTAATATTTACACTAGCAAGGTCGACCAAACACAAGTGAACAAGCATTACTGAGTCGGCCAGGTGGTAGAAAACTTGGGTTCCACAAACTGACTCAGTGACCTTCTAATACTTGGCATCCACTACAATACACTGCATCGTCATGCACTCGGTAAGAGTAGAGGCATGATCCATACTAATCATTCTAAGTAGCTTGGAACTCGGTAACCATTAGTGACTTGGTGAATATTGTGTCACTCGGTAAAAATTGAATCCATTGATAACCTTCTTCACTTCGTAAATACCGATTCCTTTGTTTACCTTGGTCACTCGGTAAAAACTAAGTTCTTTGTTTACCTTGATCACTCAATAAACACTAAGCTCTTTGTTTACCTTGATCACTCGGTAAACACTATGTTCTTCTGATGACTTGGTGAGCACTGACTGCTTAGGGAACACTATTCTGCTCGGTAACCACTAATTGCTTGGAGAACACTGTTCTACTCAGTAACCACTGTTCTACACGGTAACCACTAACTACTTGGTAAATACTGCTGAACTACCCATATGCTCAGTTTCCAAAGGAATGCTCGGTATCAACTGTTTACCTGCAAAATTTATAAGGTAATCGCTGAATGCTCGGTGTGAACTGTAGACTAGGTGATGAGCTTGGTAAGCATTCAAAATTGAATAAGTGTTGTGACTAATGAAAAATATATCATAATTCCAACAATATCCCCCTTTGGCATTAGTGACAAAAACACTTATGAGCCAAAACTTATATACAATATCTGACATACTAACAACTAATTCTACTGAATATGCATGGCTTCCTTACATATGACTCCCCCATACAATGTACACAAGGTATTTACATGAGTTATATGACTTTTATTTACAGTATTTCTTTGTCCGTTTTGTACATTTATCTCACCAATAACTCTTTCTGAGTATCTCTTTCTCCCCCTTTTTTGACAATAATGCCAAAGAATAAAAAAATAATGTATTTACATAGAAACACCAAAATGTGAGATAAACCCGAAATGTACCTGAAGAATGAGTTGCAGAGCCTTATCCCAATTCTCTTGCAAGATTTTACATGTGGATAGAGCTATTTGAACTTTTGCAGAGAGTTCAATCACATGGTCTGCAACGGAGAAATTGTTGTCATGGATCAATGTTTTTTAATGTGCAATGTGCTTTTGCATTGTGTCCATGATGGGAAGGATCCTATTTTGAATATCTAACAATGTAGATCAGATCCTTGACTCTTCTCTCAACAATTCTACTTGTTGTTCTGACAAATTTTTTATCCTAAGGTGATGAGATGAGGTTGAACTGGGGTCAAGCTTCAAGTTTTGTGCGCTTGCCTTTAGATCCTCATCTATCTTATTCAATTGCTCTCTTATCTCCTTAGTATACTCGGTAACATCACAGAGCTTAGCAAAAAGAGATGTTACATTATCAAAAGAATTTTCAATATTGGCCAAAATTGTGGTTAATTCTACCTGTTTTATTGCTATGTGCTAAGCAATGTGCTCAAGCACCTTATTATCAAATTTCTTTTCCGCCTTCTCTATCAACTTTTCTTGACCGGAGGTATCCTCATTGCATTTATTGACTACCTCTTCTAATTGTAGAAAAATGTGTTGAGAAGTATCAACATCAACACCTATAGCCTTTGTAATTATATTCTAGGCATTCTCAATTATTTTAAACTCTCTATCTCTCCCATTCCTTAGTTGTTTCTACTTTGCCTTCAGTTCTATGCATTGACTGAGCAGTCTTAGTTCATCAACTAAAGCAGTATCTGTATCTATTTTTGGAATGACAATTTCAGTATCCAAGTTTACATCCTCATCAATTATCTTGCCTGTAAGCAAAAATTTTAATGGAGTCTTTGGTTTTTCTGCTGTACTAACATCTTTCCCTTTGAAAACAGAGACAATGGTTGATGAGGTTGGACTAGCTGTCAAAACTAGAATAGGACCAACTAAAGGAAGACTGAGAGAGGGGCTAAATGTATCCAAAATTGATATACTTCCCAAAATTGATGTGCATGCTAGAATATTTACAATTGAAGAGCTTACTGGTGCAAAAATTAGTGCTAATGTAGCTGAAGTTGACAAAATTGGAGAGCAAACTAGAAAACTTACTATACATATTGTAGGAGGAATAGATACTTTTGATGTGGTGACTGCTACAGTGGATGACTCGGTAACTAAAGAAGTTACTTGTAGCTCGGTAGATGAACTGGAGGTATGCAGCTCAGTAGATGAAGCGGTAGACACTTCAATTGATGATACCTGGAGCTGAGATGTGGCAGGTGCAGATGATATATCTGATGTAGTTGTGACCAAACTTGCTGAAGCTGACTCCAACCTTGATGATATCACAATCTTAGGTGGAGAGTGAGGAAGGGATGCAATAACTGCTGTTGCAATTTTCACCGAATCATCTTCCTCCTTATCTGCCTCTTCAGCTTCCTCCTCCTTGTCTTCTTCCTCTTTATCTTCCATCAGTGCATGTAGCTCTCCTGGTGAGACTGTAACGGATGGAGTGCTATCAAGTTCATCATCACTGTCATCATCCTTGATTTCTACTGGGTCTACACTGGGCTTATGTAGATGATAGATATTTTTCCACATGTTTGTAGCATCATTTACAACATGTTCAATGTCTTTAATCAAAATCAAACAAGTGTGGAATCTGATCATCATTTTACCTTCATGGTTTTTCATTTCAACTTTTACTTCTGCTCCAGTGGGACTTGGTCGAAGATTCTTCAGGGATTGCTCATAAATATCTTTTATTGTTTGGGTGGCTAACTCTCATCTTGGTTGCGATCTCTCCAGTATTTCTTTTAAGATTTGAGGGGCAATCTGGTCTGGGGAATATTTCCATTTACCCATCTTGCTGAGTACTAGTTCCTCAATTTGCATTTTCTCAGCATCAGTTCTAGTTTCAAATTTCAATGCTTTGAAATTTGTGATTCTAGATCCTTCCTCCAATTGTTTGAGCCTTTTCTCGAATGTGGGTGTAGGCCTAACTAGTATAGGTTCCTGCTTACCTTTCCTAGTTCTTCTGGTGAATACTGCAGTAGGCTTCTTCTTGGGTTTGGTAATGATTACCTTACATTTCTTCTTTGGCTATTCCTCTGCAGATTCTTCTTCTCCTTCTTCTTCGCCTCCTTCTTCTTCTCCTCCTTCTTCTTCTTCACCTTCTTCATCTTCACCTTTTCTTTCGATGAGCATAAGAGGACCGGTAGAAGATTTTAATTTGGCTATTTTCCTCTTGCCCTTGCTTATGGCCTATGGTAGCTTGATTTCAAGCTCAATTCTGGCCTTAGCTTCATCATAGGTTCAAAAAATTTGTTGCCTAGGGTCTACTGGCTCATTTACCAGTGCTTCTATAATATCTCTAGCTTCATCAATATTTACCTCATAAGGAAGAGGTTTTACCCATGCAACTTGGGGTCTAACTGCCTGAATGTATACCTTGTCACAGTCAACCATGAAGCACACATCATCTTTGTAGCCCTCAACAAGCTTGGGAGGATTTCTGAATCTATTATTCATTCTCTCTTTGAAGTCTTTAAAATAATTATCCATAATACTATCAAAATTTTCACCCATCTCTGCTACAAACTCATTTATTTGATACAAAACTGGAATATCTTTCCTCCACACAACTGTACCTTTTGAAGGGAAAAACTTTTGTACATAGCAAAATAGACAAACTAACAAAGAACCAAATTTACAAGAGTTGGTTTTTGAGGTCCTTATACTATCCATGTTTTTATTAAGTTGTTTTAGCAGCACATCTGCTAGGTCAAACTGTAATTTTTTCTTCACAACCTTATAGGCTAAATCTACAGCCTCACAAGGCACGCTATTCAATCTGCTGGAACTATACATATTATATGCAATTAAATAAATTTTGAATCTTACCTCTATATCAGATACATTGTTAGGTTTTAATTCTTTTCCATCCCATTCAGCTAGGGTTAACTTCTAAAGTTCATCCTGACTTAGGGTTTTGGTGGTTTTTGATTTGCTTAACATTGGAAAACTCATGATCTTATGAATCATTTTCTTCGTTATCAGGACAGGTCGTTCTAACCACAACTGGCCATTATGCACACGACTTAAAATGTATCTTATCAATTTCATTTGAAAGTTCCTTGGCAGGTGTGAGATATGGGTCAAACCTTTGGTTTCCAGATGTTTGAACTCAGGTTTGAGGGTTCCATCCACACACAACCCAGCTAGGGCATTATCCATATCTAGTGTCCCTATCTCTTGAACAATGCATTTGAAATGAGTAAAAA
Source organism: Cupressus sempervirens (assembly GCA_028749045.1). Lineage (NCBI taxonomy): Eukaryota > Viridiplantae > Streptophyta > Pinopsida > Cupressales > Cupressaceae > Cupressus > Cupressus sempervirens. Next base: position 540,426,650 of record CM053793.1, read on the forward strand.
TTTTGTTTATAAGTAGTACCTTTGGTGGAATTTTCAATTGGGCTCCATGTGGGTTGAGCGATTCAGCTATGGTGGGAACGAGCTTGAAACTAGGTGCTTTCCATTCTACTCCCTTCACAAGCATTTTAGAACCTTTCTTTGCCTTGCTACTGCCGGTGCTTGTGGATGCCATTACTGCTTGGTGAGTGAATGATTTTGTTAAACAAACTCTTCGCTGGAAAAAATCACTTCAAATCACTTGAACTCACTTTCACACTCTTGGAAACTTCTTCGCTCTGTATATTCTAAATTCGCGATGAAAAATGAGATCAAATTCTACCTTTTTGATGAAAAATTTGCCATTAATGCTTGAGTACGAAGGTAGCTGAGATGACCTAGGGTTTGTCAGATAGTCACCGACTTACTCAGTAAACCTTGCAACTCAGTAAACAAACAAAACCTTTCACATTACTGACCTAGCTCGGTTAAGTCTGAAACCAACCTTGCTCAGTAGATGCACCACAGTGAACTATGTCTTGTATCTGAAATACTGATTTGTCATTTGCACTTCTACATTTTGGAACTGCTTTAGTATATTTCTTGAAGATGCAGTCCCTAGTCTTTTTTGATGAGTCTAATTAGAAATTGTGGAGTCACCCATTTCTTGAGTGACATAGGCATTATTTGAATTTTATGGCTCAGTAGATTTTGGAATCCACTATTTTCTCATTTGTTTTTGAATGTTCTCAACTTTGACTTTCTTTTCATCTTCAATTCTTCCTATATTCATGCAATTCTTGGATATATGACCAAGTTCGGTACATGTATAACATCTTATAGTAGTATCTTTCTTCCTTAGGTGATGCCTTGCACTGTTTATTCCAATGTGTCTGTATTCTCCACAATAGTGACATCTGCACCAAGTATTGTAGTCCCAACCAAATAATGCATTAACAATTTGTTCTACTGGATTGAATGATTTAGATCTACATTTAGATGCCTTGTGACCTTGTTTCTTGCATTTGTGACATTTTCCCTCAAACTTTGGTTTCTCTTTGCATTCATTTTCTTTGTGACCATGTTGATTGCAATTGTAGCATTTACCATTGAATTTTCTTTTACCATTGCTCCAACATCTATTAGATGTATGACCTAACTTACCACAGTGATTGCAAGTAAGTCTTTGATTCTTTTGGGTACCCTGTTTGGAAGATTCACCTTCTTCATTGTATCCAAGGCCTGCTTTACCTTTTTGTCTATGAAATTCTGCTCATTTTGCAGATTCAATTGATCCATATCTGCTTGAGATTTTACCATCCTTTCATTGACTTGTTTTTCAACATTTAACTCATTTTTTAAACTTTCATTGTTGGTCTTTTAGATCTAAGATCAATTTGTAAGCTTGCATTGATTTTTCTTTCAGTGATTAAATCATTTCTCAAACTTTCATTCTCATATATTAGATTCATAATTTCTTCATTTGAATTAGATAGTTGTCCTATAAGATCTTCATGCTGAAGGGATAGATTATTTCTTACCTCTAAGTCTTCATTTGCCTTGTTTCTCTGTTCCAAAACTTCACATAACCTGATGGATTGGATTTCTTGTTCTCTTTTGAGCTTTCTTACTTCTTCATGCAGAGAACCATTCTTTGCTAGGAGTTCCTTGATTGCTTCATTAGCTTCATTTGAACTGTTTGATGGTAAAATGTCTTCAATCCTTTCTTCAATATACTGATGATCATTCATTTGTCTTGCAAGTTCCTTCCTTATTTTCAGAGATTGAGAAAGATGCTCCTTTGCTTCTTTGAGTTGAGTCATGGCTATTTCCAGATCTAGCTTTTCATTCTCAATAAATTTGTCAAGTTTGAATATCTCCATTGTCCTTGATCTTTGCTCAAGCTGTCAAACTTTATCCTGAGAACTACAATGCTCTGATACCAATTGTTGGAAATAATCAAAACTGACAAGGTTACTGAGAGGGGAGGGGTGAATCAGTAACCCTAAAACTTTAATCCATTTCTGCTTAATAACATATTTACCATTCATCCATTTAATCTACTGTATGCAGGAAAAGATAAATATTTGTAACACATAAACACACAGATTTGGTGACCCAAAAACCTTCCAAATAGAAAGTAAAATTGGGGTGGGGATGATACCCACAAAACTTCAATACTACAATATAAAGTTGGCTGGTTAAGGCTTACAATGATCGCTTCTGATGATCTACCCTGTTAGGAGCAAGTAGGATTGCTAGATCCACCTTGTTAAAGGATTTACAAACATACAATGAAGTATGCACTCTGTTAGGAGATTTACAAAAGAATGTCAAGTCTACCTTGTTAAATGATTTTAGGAAACTGATTCACCTGTTAGGATAAAGTAGTGGATCTAATTACAACTGATTGCTGATAAGATCCTTTGTGCTCTGATCACCTGATGTGATGGATATATCTTATCTGCATCAATGTTGACCTTGTTGTATTCCTCTGTTCTGCTAGTGATTCACTTTCTCTCTTCTCAAATTATTGCAACACCAACAACCATCGATATTCAATATCTCATCATTTCAAATGATATATACCATTCCAATATTTACACTGGCAAGGTCGACCAAACACAAGTGAACAAGCATTACTAAGTCAGCCAGGTGGTAGAAAACTTGGGTTCCACAAACTAACTCGGTGACCTTCTGATACTTTGCATCGTCATGCACTTGATAAGAGTAGAGGCACAATCCATACTAATCATTCTAAGTAGCTTGGAACTTGGTAACCATTGGTGACTTGGTGAATATTGTGTCACTCGGTAAAAACTAAATTCATTGATAACCTTCTTCACTTGGTAAACACTAATTCCTTTGTTTACCTTAGTCACTCGGTAAACACTAAGTTCTTTGTTTACCTTGATCACTTGGTAAACACTAAGTTCTTTGTTTACCTTGATCACTCGGTAAACACTAAGTTCTTTGTTTACCTTGATCACTCGGTAAACACTAAGTTCTTCTGATGACTCGGTGAGCACTGACTGCTTGGGGAACACTATTCTGCTCGGTAGCCACTAACTGCTTGAAGAACACTGTTCTGCTCGGTAACCACTATTCTGCATGGTAACCACTAACTACTTTGTAAATACTACTGAACTACCCATATGCTCAGTTTCCAAAGGAATGCTCAGTATCAACTGTTTACCTGCGAAATTTATAAGGTAACCGCTGAATGCTCGGTGTGAACTATAGACTAGGTGATAAGCTCGATAAGCATTCAGAATCGAATAAGTGTTGTCACTAATGACAAATATATCATAATCCCAACATATATAGCAAATAATTTGCAAATATAGTATATTGTATATACTTACAAAGACAAATTTTGAAAATTCTCAAAAATAATATACCATACCAAGCTAGTATCACATTGAGATGTATATAAGTTTTGGCTGATAAGTGTTTTTGTCACTAATGCCAAAGGGGGCGATTGTTGACATTCAATCAAGTTTGTTATTAGTGACAACACTTATTCAAATTCTATATGGATATCAAGTTTATTGAACAGTCTACAAGTGTTTTCCATGTATTTTAGTAGCCACTAAGCACTACAGTTCAACCCAAGCATTCTAGTGGTTACCAAGTGAATTAAGTCAGTATGAAGTCTAACAATTCAACCCAAGCATTCCAGTGTTTACCAAGCTTTGTAGTTTCTACCAAGCTAGTGGTTCATGTAAAGAAAAGTTAGTGTTAACTAAGCTATATGGAGATTAGTGTTTACCGAGTGCAGTCATGGTGAATAAGTAATTTAGTTTATACCAAGTTACACAATATCTATTGAGTCATTAGTGCAGACTGAGTTCAAGAGTACATTGAAGTGATTAGAATGGACCAAGCTTCTACTTCTACCAAGTGCATTATTATGTTGAGTAATGACAATGTACATTGAGTATGAGAACTTCACCAAGTCATTCTTTAGAACTCAAGTATCTACATATGGGCCTGCTTTGTAATACTAGTGTTAACTTGTATGATGGCTGACTTTTTAATTACATAAATTAGATTGATAAATGTGTGTGTGTGTGTGTGTGTGTGTGTGTGTGTGTGTGTGTAATGTATTGTATCATATCCAAGGGTGACAATAATGTGGAAAAGAAGCATGCGAATGTGAATTGGTAGTAGACAAAGTGTATTATAAGGCCATATCAATAAAGGAGCAGCAAAAGAAAAATCCATCACATAAAGGTGATTAGTACTTCAAGGAATCTCTATTAGTAATTCAGTTGTAAGTTAGAGATCTACTACTTCATCCTAATAGGTGAAACCAATTCAAATAATTTAACAAGGTAGACTTAATTATCTTTTCTCAAATCTCTTTACTGAGTGCATACTTCATTGTGTGTTTGTAAAACCTCTAACAAGGTAGACCTAGCAATCCTAATTACTCCTAATAGGGAATATCATCAGAAGTGATCAATGTAAGCCTTAACTAGCCAACTTTATGTTGTAGTATTGAAGTTTTATGGGTATCATCCCCACCCCAGTTTTACTTTCTATTTAGAAGGTTTTTGGGTCACCAAATCATTGTGTTCAAGTGTTATGAATGTTTTATGTTTCTCGTGCATGCAAGTAAATCAGATTTGATGAACTAAATGGTAATTGGATTATTACAATTAAGATCTAAATCTGATAAAGTTTTTGAGGTTACTGATTCACCCCTCCCCTCTTAGTAACCTAGCTAATCTTGAATATTTCCAACATCTTCTTTTCCAATGAATCTACCCTATAAATTAGCTGAATTTAGTAATCCAACATTTAGCAAGTTCAATACGCCATGATTCATCTTCATCAAGTCTTTGGAAGTAGATTTGAGAGCTTCATCTATTTCCATTACTTGTTCACAATTGTGATAGATAGCAAAGGACATTATAGAGGCATCCAAGTGGTTGTTTATTCCATGGTTTGCCAAATCCCTATCACTAGATCTCTGTATTTTACTCAAAATTTATTTAGCATGATTTTTTAAGGAATTGTTGAAGATTCTTGTTTTAGCATGAACATCTTTTTTTACATTTTCAAAGAGAAGTCTGAGATTGCTATTTAAATCAGCCTTGCAAACAAACTATCACCATTCTTCATTATTTTGTCCCAATTTATTTGTTTGATAAGCTTAACCGTGTTTATTATAGTATCCTTCGCATGATGGTCTTTGGAAGATGTCATTCTATTTTGTGCAATTACATTCTCCATCTTTTTCTTCATTTCAGACATCTCTTTTTCACTCTTTTTATGTATTTCCTCTAGTTGCCCTTGCTAATTAGTTGCTCTCTTCCTCTCATCATCCAATTTCTTCTTCAAGTTTTGGATTGTATTTGTAGTAGTAACATCTTTTTTCTTCTCATCCTCATGTTCCCTTTTCAAATCATGGATTCTCTTCGCAATGGACTCCTCCTTTTTCTTTGCATTGTCCAATTCCTTCTTCAAATCATGGAGTGTTTGAGTGGACTCCTCTTTCTTTGCATTCTCCAATTCCTTCTTTAAATTGAGGATTTTCTTTATACCTGACTCCTCTTTTTTCATTGCTTTCTCCAATTCCCTCCTCATATGGTGGATTGTGTTATTGCTTGCAATAACACTAGACTCTATTTTCTATGCATTCTCTAATTCCTTCTTCAAATCAAGGATTATTTTTGTAGTTGACTCCTCTTTTTTTTCATATTCTCTAATTGCTTTTTCAAATTGTGGATTGTGTTTGCACTAGACTCCTCTTTTCTCTTCTCATTCCCCAATTCCTTCTGTAGATTATAAATTATCCTTGCCTTAGACTCCTCTTTTTTCTTTTCATTCTCCAATTCAATCTTCAAATTATTATTTTCCTTAACAGTAGAGTCAAGGTCAATTTTTAATTTATTATTGACCTATGCACTACTCTCTACAGACTTGAACAACTGTGTAGTAGAGGCTTTTTCATGCTAAATTCTTTTTTGGTACTCATCTAATTCTCTAGTTAATTTTTTCACTTGTTCACTCATCTTTTCTTGGTAGAAAATTGCCTCTATAGGAGAAGAATTCTTTATCCTATTTTTCAATTCTTTGAACCTATTGTCTGCTTCTTTCTACTTAGCCTTCACATTATCAAGGGCTGCCTATAAATTTTTTATTTACTTTGTAAGCCTTTTGTTTTCCCTCTCCGCTTTCAGAAGTTTAGAGTAGACCATTTTGTTGCTCTCTTTTGATATATTGATTTTGTCAATATTTTTCACTTTTGACAAATCCATTTGAAGACTGGTAACCTGTACATTGTTACAATTTATTACATTTTTTGGTGGATTATTATCTCTATCTAGGGGCATAACAGCCATGAAGTTCATCATTTCATTGTTTGGATCATATGTTGGAGATATTTTGTTAGTGGATCCCTAACATTTAGCAACTGCATCACTTTTCAAAGTCTTCATAATTTGCCTATTTCTTTCACTTGTTTGTTCAAACTTTGATGAAAACTCGTTCAAACTAAAATTTGGGTTTGCTGACGCAATTGAGTATTTGAAAGGTGAATTATCAGTTGTATTTTTGTATGCTCATCCAAATCCATTTAAACTTACTCCACCTACAATTGTATTTTGAGGATTGCCAATTGTTGCCTCACTTTTCACCATGTACCAATTTTGCAAAGTGGAGATTAAATTGTATTGTTTTTAGTTTAGTCGAGTCAGTTTCTCCTTTTCCTTCCTCAAGTAATAAGTATCTCCATCAAGTTTTCATCTTTCCCTTCTCTCACATTATATAGCTAGGTGGGTGTTCCTTATAGTTTTGAGTCATGTGGGTAGTCTAGATCCTTACTTGATGGAGATTCTTGAAAAATGCTACCTCAGATGAATTTACTTGTAGGTCATTTGATCTGAGTATAAAGAAAGTTGAACTGGTGGAAAATCCAGTGTCATCTTCTCCTTGGCAGGTTTTGCACCTCAAAGGTGAAATGCTACCAAGATTCCTAAATGTGATTCTCAAGCTTAAATGAAGAGAAGCAAACTATGTTATGGATAGATCATTCAAGTGTTGCCATGTTTTCACTACAGGAACCTTTCAAAACTCACTAAGATGATTAAAAAGCGCAATGGCAAAAAACTCAAAAATAGCTTGTCCTCAGTAGGTTTCGAACCAAGAAGTTAGTTTTTCGAAAAGGTGTTTGTAAAAGAATAAAGTGAGCTAGTGGGTCCCACCTTTCACTTGCAAAGTTAGTTTTATATTTTTTGAAGGGTTAAAGTAAAGTGATTAGGGTAGAGAAGGTAAAAGAAAGGTCATCAACAAAAAACTCAAAAATAGCTTCTCCTTGGCAGGTTTCGAACCAAGAAGGCAATTTTCCACATCCAGTAGAAGATCACTCTTGCAAGCATGGTTATTTGACAAATCGATTATACAATGCTAAAAAAAGGTAAGGGAAGCATGTTGATCACTTTGAGGGAGGTATTCTATTCAAATTTTGTCCGAGTAGAATTTTACTCATGGAGTACTCCATTCTTAATTCTCCACAGCTTGGTGGAAAATGGGAAAGTAAGCCGTAATAAAGGAAAATAACCATTGGGCCAATGGAAATAGTGAAAAGACAAGAAAGAATCTGTTGTAACCTCCACATTTAATAATCTAATAGATTTATCATTTAATTCATTTGTGTGGCATGGATTTTAAAGATTAACGGGTGGATTGGAGTTTCTATATAGAAGATGAACATAACGAATTTTCAAACTACTACTTACTCATTTGAACTGTTATGCTGTTAAGTTGACTATTGATTCTGAAATCCCCATAGTTACAAAGTTCTACTCTCTATCTTACTTTGAGTTTTAAGATTTCCAAATTATCTCAACCCTAATCGATATGGCAATAAGATTTGTTGGATTTGATGGATTGGGCAGAATCAAGTCTATATGGCAGAATATCATAGACACTTCACTCCGTTTCTTTGACATGCAAGATTTTCAAAGAAGGTTGAGGGTAGAACCAATCCATCCCATAATGGAGAAACTCCAAAGAAGTGAGCTGGTAGAAGTAGCAGAATTTCCTGTAGCAGTGAAAGCCTCAGAGCTAATTATTGAATGTATCAATCACTATAACCCAGATACGAAGCAAATCTTGCTGCCTGATCAAATGGTGTTAATCTCAATAGATAGGCAAGCAGCAGTCAATTGCCTATGAATTCCAAAAAGAGAGGAGTTCTCTGAATTAACAATTGGAGGAGCTATGTCTGAATTCTCTCTGAAGAAGATGGTGTGGTGAAAGGAGATCATGAGTTCTTGGTTCCAAAAGCCAAGAGGAGCTAAAAGTAAAGTTCCTAAAACCCTTTTTGGCACTGATCTCAAGCCTGAGATTATGGACATTCTAGTTCTTTTGCATCGATTGAAAGGTGAGGTCAAAGCCCTTAACTTTGTAGAACAATACTTCTTTTTAGTGTAAATTATCTGCTCGGATACACAATATATTGACTAGGCATGTGAGGTAAGTGAGAATCTGTCTAGGGCTCTCAGTGTAGCTAAGTTCTACAATTCATTTTATATGTCTTCCTTCTTGATATATATGTTGGATTCCCTACAATTATGGTTAGGCCTTCCCAAAATAGAGAATTTTCCAGATGGTGTAAAGAGTTATGAGTTTTACCCATGCTTGCTATTACAGAATAGTTATGCAGAATATATCAGAGTTAGTGATGCATTTATAATGAGGCTTTGCAGGGAACTCCAAGGGTGTTCAAAGAGGAGATTCAGCCCAAAAGTGATGGTGGCCATCAGTCAGTTGGGTAGTTATTTCATCCAATTCTCATCTTTTTCATATTTGCATCTTACAGCTTTTGATGGATTTCCCCTGAAGCTACCCAGATATCTGGATGACATGATCGTGCTCATTGAGATCATGAGACAAGAAATCTAGGTGAATGTGCTAAGCACCAATTTGAAGAAAAAGGGATATGAATTTCCCATAAAACTTGGGGCATACATATGTGAGTCCCAATCAAATGCCAAAAACATGCTCAAGGCATTTGAGAACAAGTTCAAATTAAAAGAATATGAAGTGTTGAGGCCTATGTTTGACCCAAATGGGTATGCCAAAGATGTGCTTCAAATTGGAAGTGTAATTAAGCATGTTACTACTATGGAAGATTATTGGGTGGACTTTAAAAATGAGTTGGAAAGTCGAGATCGGGCTTTTGCAAGATTGATAATGGAACAAACAAAGACATATGGCATTAACTTAGAGGTGGAAGGGCTAGAGGATGATGGGAAACATATGTATATTAATACATATTTGACCAAATTGAGAAATACTCCAATCAGTTCTGAGCCATATGTCGATATGGAGTAAGACCTTGATGTTATGATGGCTTGGATTGTCAAAAGAACCAAAAAATGGGTTGAGTGGACAGCAAAAAAGGGTCAGAGTAGGAGCAAGACTATTCAAGCTTCTCCAACCACTACTACTCATATTTCTTCTCAAAGTGCCACATCTAGTGCTACAACTTTAGCTACTCAAGGACCTACTCATTCTATAGGAGGAGGTGATCAACCTTCAGAGAAGAACATCTCAATAGCTCCAACTTGCCAAGGTGGTCCTCTACCAGTTATTGGAGCCCAAGCCAACACCGAAGAAAAGAAGACTGAAGAGCCGAAAGATGGTGTTGCTGCTCTAGTTTCACCTCCTCATGTTGTTGCTCCAGTTTCACCTCCTCATGTGACTGCTACTCCATCTCCTCATCATAGACCTAGTTCATTTGCAAGCACTCCCCTTTTGAAGCCGACTAGTTCCCCCATTTAGATAGTAGAGATCAGGGATGAATAGAGTAGTAGCAGTGAATTCACTAAATCTGATGAAGCCGCAAGGAAAACTCAAGAGCAGGAGAAAGTCTTGAGTTCTTCTAGGCTTCTATTTTAGGATCCTAAGAATCCTTTTTCTACAACTTCAGTGCCAATGACTCTGGTGAGGAAGAAGATGTTTAGTATAGAGTCACTTGGGGCTACTTCTAAAGTGATCAGCATAGAGTACTGGCTAGAAGATACCTTAGAAAGGAAAAGAAAGAGGAAAGAAGAGAGTATCCCTACAAAGGATACTATATCTCAAGTAGTTTTCTTTGAATCTATAGTAGTAAAAGCTAAGAAGCAATAGACTTTATCAATATTGGGGCAAGATCCAGAAAAAAGACACTTAACGATGGAGGTAACAAAGCCAAACAAAGCAGGGAGAATTGAGGACATGACACTAGATGATTTCACTATGCATTCGATTGATCTTGGAGAGGCTAGGCATGATACAAAGGTGGGCCTATGGAGATCAAGTAATGAAGTGATAGAAGAATAATTGGAGAACCTCAAATTGTCAAAAATCAGAATGAAGGCCGAGATTGAAGAATTGAAAATTTTTATCAGGCAATTGGTTGTTCCATTGGTGACCATTACTAGTGTGCCTGCTACTAAGAACCTTACTACAAAAGAAGTGCAAGCCTTCATCTCATAGCTTCAAAAGGATAGGCATTTTGGCCAAATCGGAAAAGAATGGATTGAGAAACTCAATGCAGATGGAGCTATTTTGATTGATTAAATTGGAAATGTTATCCTTCGATTGGAAATTGAGAAGGATGATATCATTTCTAATTACAACACTTTGGCCATAGAAAAGGCAAGGTGTGATGAATGTATTTTTCTCCTAAGTATGGTCTTCCAAATGAAGGCAAAAGAGGCAATTGAAGTGAATATTTTGAAGAAGGGAGCTAAACCTCTTTTCGAGTGGCTTCAAAACATGCAATTTAAGTAGGAGATGATTCAAGAGGCTGAATAAGGACTCAAAGAAATAAGGGAAAAAGTGAAGAAGATCTAAGATAGAGCATTTGAACTCATGCGAGGATTACACACTAACCCACAAAACAGTGGGAAAGGGAAAGCTCTCATTGGGATAGAAGTAATGCAAAACAATTTCTCCACATACTTGAGTAATCTATCTAGAATGACTTCAAGTGGTCAAAACAGAGTGGTAGAGTTGCAGATGCTTGGTGGATATGTACATGTGGCTTCTAAAGAATTGACAAGTTAGCTAAATGCAGTAAAGGAGTTGGCTTGGGAGCATTCGAAGTGGCTCTTAAGATTGACTAATGTACATGTGCCTAGTCATGAAGAAATGATCCCAATTATAGTAGCTACCAAGGCATATAGGGCAAAAATTGAAAAGGGAAAGAAATCTAAGTAATTCATTTGACACTCCCTTTTCATTCTCTGATGTAAATTTTGCAAATTTTGTAAATTTTGTAATACAACAAACTGGCATCTTTCCATTTGTCATCCTCAGAAGATGAACCGATTAAAATTCCTATTGTAATGGTCATCTCTCAATCCTGTATGTATGAAGTTGAATGATTAATGAAGTGTCAAAATTTTTTTGGTGGGAAGTACTTTTTGTTGCAAAGTCAATTAAATGGTATTTTATGTCAATCATTTTTTTTTCCAGTAGATATTGTGTTTAGTCCACATTTCCTTTTAACTTTACAAAGAATTAGGGAGGAACAAAGCTCCTTTCCCCTATTTTCAAGATTATGAATGGATGTGATAAGTATTGTTATGATTCATTCACCTAAAAGATTTTGTTAGCATTCCTGATTTATCAGTTATAGTTTAGATTTGAATTTCAGTTTATTCTAGCCTTATGTGAATAGATTTATGGATTCATAAGATGTGTGGGTATGTGAATCTGTTTTAGTATTGAGAATTTTTTCTTGCCTAAATTAAGTTCTAGTTAGGCTTAATTTGGTTTTCCTCTTTTTCTCTCGGGTTAAGAGCATACCCTGCATTAGTTTTAGGAACAAAACATAATTCCTTGAACATCATTCACATAGGGAGCTATACTACCAATTCAGAGAGAAGCCAGTAATTAGAGAATGGCTTTTCAACTATTGTAAATAGATATTGTTCATCATTCAAGCATTAAAAGTCATATTTTCACAAGAAACAAGAATGGAAAAATCTATTTACCAACACCAACATACTAAAGATGGCCCATTCCAAATCTTGGTGTTTTAGGACTATTTTTAGGGTTTTGTATAGAAGCTACTAGTGCATACATTGGTGAAGTAACCACTAGCATTTCTTGCAGTGTAATTATCATAACTTTTTTCTTTTTTGCACAAGGTTCATCCATGCTAGTGCCAGCGTCAGTACTAGTGCCAATGCCAGTGCCAATGCCAGTGGGATCAACTACAACTAGATTTGAAGATTTAACAAATAATGTGTTGAGGTGACCTTCATAAGAAGTATAATATTTTTTGCCCTTTCCAAATTAATTATCTTCAATCTCATCAGAGAGTCTAATTATTGGTTTGCTTCCTCTTTTGGGTCGGTCTGGTACTAGAATTAGATTCCAAATCACTTCATCACTTGCACCAATGCACCCTATATCTGCATAACCTATTTTTTTTATCATAGTTGCCCCTTTACCATATGTTTGCTTCGTAGAATCACTCATTTTAAGATTAGCAATATGTCTACCCCCAGTTGACCAAAATCCTAAATACCTTGAATGTCGACATTAGACTTAAGGTCCTTCTATCTTTCAATATCACTATCACTGCAACTGCCAAAATCATGTAGTATAGTTGGATTCTCTTTATTCTAATAATCGTTGAAAATTCCATCCTCCTTAATTTCCTCAAAACCTACTAATGTCATTTGTTCACCCAAATTTTGTCTCATTTTTCAAAAATTAGTCATCTTGGTTTGACACCACAATTCAGCTGCTCATGCCTCTTTAATTTCTTTCGGCATAGACCTCTTAGAAAGTTGAGATGCTTTCTTGTAGAAATTTAAGTACGTCAAAGGCTCTGATTTGTGTGACTCTGATATGTACAATGTTGTAATATGGGATGAGAATTCTTGCATTGAAATATTATTCTCTATTGCATGTTTCTCCATCTCTTTCTTAACCTCATCCCATGAATCCTTGTTTTTTAACTTTTCTATCAATGGCATCTCCTAATGTTGATATTTTCTCATAAAGTTCCCATTGACAATAACTCTTGTTTTTATTATGTTTAGTGGATCATAATTCCAGTGATTGACAAAATCAAAGACAAAAAAAGTTACCAATTCATTTGCCACTTTGAAAGCCTTCTCTCAAATGTGAGGCCTCCAACTACAAAAGGCAAGGAAGGAAATATAGTTTTCTTTTATTGTCCAATAAAAAGATCATCTGCACTCTCCATCTACTATACATATTCTAGTGCAAAAACCCTTTCTGTAACATGCATTGGAAGTTTACAACATTCAACTACTAAACCCGAAAATCGTAAGACAATGTACTCTTCCATGAAGAACTAGTGAACCAATTGAATCTGACTTCCTAGTTGAATGCAATCTTTACAAGACACAAGCAATCTAGGCATTGTAGTGCCTATGATTTTTTAGTAAATAGGTCTAGAAAGAAGTCTACAAAATGGTTGTAGTTTTTATTGTTAGCAATCATCCTCATCTTATGTGTCCACTCATATATTGGACTTGGAGTCTCTGATTTCTTTTGGTTTTTCTCATCAAACTTATAGACCTCAATATCAAACTTGTTCTCTATCATAAATATTGGGTGATTCTTTGCTAAAAGAAGGTAGCACAAGTAACATGTGAACCTAAATGTCTTCATCTTGCTTGTAGTTTTACTTTGTTTAATAATTAGTAATTGACATTACATAGATTCAACAATGTGTTGAACAAAATTATATCTTACATCTACCTTCTCAACTGAATGACCTCAACAATGGATATTATAAATCATTTCAAGAACACTAGTACCCACTTCCTTGTTACTATCCAATCCCAAGCAAAATGATAACAAAGAAATAGTATTCTGAACCCATGACACTAAAATATCATACTGATAAGGAGGCTTATTGTCTATGTCCAGTGTAATACTAGTAGAGGAATTTGAGTTTATTAAACCCTTAATATATGAATCTTGAAAAACTCTTTCTAGATTGTCATGAGCCAGTGCTTGTTTATCCAAGTCAATGCACTTGTTAAAGCTTTATGGTTAAAACCCTAGCTCTAGGTCTAACAGAGTGAAAAATTCACTCTCTATTATGGATAAAATTTCCTCCTAAGTATTTTGGTTTATAATTACCTTTCTATTTTAATCATAATTTTGAGTGCATAGTATTACAATTTCAAGGCAAGGGAATACTTTGGGTACAATCAAGTTTGCTAGTACAGTAACCAAAGTAGCTAGTTTTTTGTATGTGCATGAATATTGTTGTTATATTTGTAATAAATTCTACCCTTTTGTGGATCTTTCCACTTATTAAAAGCTGAATGATTAATTCGCATGATTCCAAAATCTCCATGGATAACAGTATAAAAAATATCATGACATTCATCGGTGAAACCTAGGGTTTGTAGCACTTACTTGAGTTCTTTAATGTCTTTCTTTTCCTTTATGCTTGCACTCGTAGGGGAGGTTTTTGACTTTTTTTTGCCCATGCTTGCTACTAGTTATTACACAAAATTCTTATTCAAGCCCTATTTTAAAAAAATTGTAAAGTGTAAAACTAAGGCAATTAAAATCAAGATTTCTATTGCGAAAAATTGCAATGAATTTTTTTTTTTTAAATTAAATACCTAGAATTGAGATTTGATAATTGGTTTTATCCTCTGATACTCAAGTTTCACACTTTCAAAATTCAGTCTTCAGAACACAAAATGTAATTCTATCAGTCTTTGAAAAGTTGAAATTTGAAAACCCTATTGTATTGAACTCTCAACTTGCAAAACTTTCAACTTCATACTCTAAAAACATAGAAGGTTAATAGTTAAAAGTTAAAATGAAATTATTAAGTAATTAATAGTTTTAGGTACTTTACTAATAGTATGTACAATGTACATGTAAATGACATAAAGACTCAATAATGGTTCTATACATAACTATAATAACAATAAGTAAAAATTTATTACATTAATATACATTTAAATTTTGAAATTAGTTCAATGTTCATTTTAAATAAATAAATTAATAAAAATCAAAATTAATTATTGATATGATTTTCGGGTCAATTTGTGGAATGCTATCATTTTTGTTAAGAGTCATCCAAAATCATGATACTTGTCAAAGACACATGTCAGGATTCTAGATGTTTCTTGAGAATAGTGATGGTAGACCCAAAATGTACCTGAAATTCATCCCGGGCCATTAGCACTGTTGTTGTTGGCATTGATCTACCTTCCACTTAACAATTGGAGCATCATCGAGTCAAGATTAAGTAATAATTTTTTAAAAGACTAAACATAATTATTAATAATATTAATTGAGTCCTAACACTTAATTGAGCTTTTTAAATGACTGAACATGTTTCTGTTGATATATGATTGAAAAGATCATTTGAATAGAATAATGTTGAAAGAAGACTGTGTGTTTTCAATCATTGTTTTTTCACTAATGTTAAACCTGATATATGTTGGTAAGACAATTTCTTATATGTTTCAAGCACTATCACTTAGTTGATTGATGAAGAGGATTTGATCAACAAGATGTAATGAAACTACCTAGAGTAAAGGTTGAGTTATGATAATGTATTGAAGTACAAGAATTAGTTAAGACAGTGATAACATACTGTATTGATGACCTACTTGAGGTTACAAAATGACTGGCTACACTTAGAAAGTTTAGAAGAATAAGTTGAACAAAGTTCATTTGCGAAGCTTGACCAAGTTTATAGAAGGTTTCGAGAAAGTTAGTAAACCTACTAAGCAAGATAGTAGATGTTGAGTAATTTCCAGTTGGTGTTGAGCACCAATAAAATCTAGTTGATGCCAAGTGATTTTACAATAGATGTCAAGTAACATAGTATGTGTCAAGCATTAGTAAATTGATAATGCCAAGCTGCTGCATTATGAAAAAGATCAAAGATTTGCTAATTAAAAGCTAACAAGTTTGTTTTCTTGGAACTTGTAAATTAGGAGGGAGATAAGATTGATGAGCTAGAAGCACAAAATCTTATGTAAATTGTTTTGTAGGTGAATTCAAATGGATTCTAGGAGAAATTTCTAGAGAAGACAAGATATGGGGTAGATACATTGTATCCTACCTAATCCATCAAAAACTCTAAATTTTGAGATGGATAATGAGCAGGAAAAAGAGTTCCAATTCCCTATATGTAGGGATATCTGGTCATGAAGCAAATTTGGATGGAGGTTAGAGAGTTTTGAATGCAAAAATCAAATAAGGAGAAGGAATAGGATTTTATTCATCAAGTGAACCAAGAGAAGAAGTCTACAATGATGAACTAAGCAAGAAGGCTTAAAGAGGATGAATGCTTGAATGGTGAACAAGTTGTTAGAACTAAAAAGTTTTAAAGCCAAGAAGATTTGAGGACTAAATAGTGATTTGTAATCTCCAAGTAAGGTTGTAAGTTGTATCTGATCAAAGCTCTATTGTTACTTTCTAACAATTGTATTAGATTAGGGTAAATGCTTTGGAAAAAGGTTGACTTAGCAGTCATTGGAAAATCCTTTAATAGGGTGGCATTCCAAGCGAATGGCCTAAAGTCCTCTAACAAGGCTCACTTTTAATAGGGTGATTAAAATCCCTTAACTGAGTCACATTTAATAGTGTGCATTGTAACCTTTAACAAGATTGGCCTTTAACAGGGCATCACTTTAGAAGAGTGAAAAAGGAGTAGCATGTTACTAGTGGTTTTTCCCAAATTGGGTTTCCACATTAAATTATTGTGTCAAGTGTGGTGATGGATATGTTGTGTTTTATGCTTTAGATTTTTACATGTTGATTTAATAGTAACATATCAATTTTGGTTAACATTCAATGAATGCATGCATGGTTAAGAATGTTATATGGGTTCACTGAATTGTCAAAAGTTTTGTTTTGTACATCTAGACCTTGAATAAATAATTAACCCCCCCTCTTAGTGATTCTAAAAAAATTCCAACAATTGGTATCAGAGTGCAGTTGCTTAAGAAGATTAGTTTTAAGGTACTAAAAGCATAAAGATCAAGATGTCAAAAAGAGAGGTACCTAAGCTAAATAGAGATAACTTTCCTACATGAAAAATTTTGATGAAGCTAGACCTTGGAGGACTTGGAGATTATGCACAAACTTGCATTATAGTAGAACATGTTGATCCAGCAGGAGCCCTAACTACTGAAGATTTGAAGAAAAAGAAAGAGCACAATCAGGCTATGTTGGAGATTGCTTCTGCCCTAAGCTATGTTGAGTTTGATGATATCAAAGGCCTTAAAAGTGTGAAGTAGATGCGGGATGCCCTAAACACTATCTATGGAGGAGAAAAAAAATGTTCAATGAGCCAAATCAGAGAGCCTTAGAGGTAAGTTTGATGATATGAGAATAGAAGAAGGTGAAAACATTGCTCAATATGTTGCTCGAATAAAAGAAGTTGTTAGTGCAATAAAAGGTACCACTAGTAAAATAGATGATGATACTATGCTAAATAAATTCTTGAGAACATTTTTGCCTATGTATGCCATTAGAGTGTCTGCAATCCAAGAGTTAAAATGTATGCTAGGAAATGATCTAACCCTTGAAGATTTGGTAGGAAGACTCACTACTTTTGAGTTATCTAATTTGGACAACTACAGACTAGAAAGTATTGAATCAACTTTCAAAGAAAAATTGTTACTAAAGGATTCTGAGGAGGTGAAGCCAAAGAAGAAGAAAAGAAAGATAAAGTATGCATCCAGTGACAGTAGTATAGATGAGGAAGACATTGAGCAATTGGAAGCATTGCTAACAAGAAGGTTTCACAGAGGAAAAGATAAATTCAAAGGTAAGTTGCCTATCATTTTTTTAATTGTAATGAAGTTGGCCATATTGCAACAAGATGTACATAGAAGAAGAACTTCAGAGAAGTGAACAAGCACAAAAATAGAAGAGAAGATGATGGAAGAGACTACAGAGATAAAGGTAAGAAGTCATGCTAGATTGCTATTGAAAATGATGATGAAGTGGTATATGTTGCAATGAAGGATGAATTAGATGAGGATGAAGCTACTACACTTATGACTTGTGTAAACAAGAATGACAAATGGATCATTGACAGTAGGTGCTCACATTACATGACTAGAGACAAAAATAAGTTCATTACAAAGGAGGTGAATTCACTTCACATGAGTTAGAGATGTTTTGTAATGATAGAGGAATCAAGAGATAGAAATCAATAACTAGGACCCCTCCACAAAATGGAATTGCTAAAAGAAGAAATAGATTTGTAGTGGACTGTGCAAAACACTTATGATGGAGAAAAATGTTGCTCTAAAATACTAGAGAGAAGCAGTAAGTACTGTTGTATACACCTTGAACTGTGTGCAAGTAAAGAAAGGTACTCACTCAACACCTTTTGAACTATGGTATGGTCATCCACCTAATGTGAAATATTTTAAGGTATTTGGAATCAAATGTTATATTCTTAAAGATGTTAGGAGTGGAAATTTTGATGCAAAGAGCAAATAAGGTATATTCATCAGTTACTCCACAAGAAGTAAAGCTTACAAGTGTTTAATTACTAACACTAACAAAATTGTGGAAAGTAAAAACGTGATTTTTGATGAGTTTACAGAAGCACATGAAGCTGAACATAAAAAAACTAGAAGATTGCAAGACATTTGTATACTATTATGAAGGAATTCCTACTAAAGAAGATGCTACAAATCATGTAGCAAACCAACAACAAGTTTCAGCAACTACTAAGGCACATCCTATGAATGCCAAGTTGCATTCAGATTTTGAGTTACAGAATGAGGAGAATGTACAATCTAACTCTGAGATTGGCACACATGAAAGAGATGCGAAATTACCTAATAGAGATGCACATAGTGATATTGAAGCTAAGAGATAGAATGCAGCCACAAGAACTGAGCCTAGACTATTCAAATATGTCAAAAGACACCATCCTATAGATCAAATCATTGGAGACAAAGATGCAAGGCCAATGACAAGAAATATGTTGAGAAGTGAATCATGTTTGTTAAGAATGAAGGAACCTAAGACAGTGAGAGATGCACTGGAAGATGATGATTGGTACAAGGCTATGGAAGAGGAAATTCAACAGATGGAAAAGAACAAGACTTGGAGCCTAGTTCCTAAACCAGAAGATAAAAATGTGATTGGCACAAAATGGGTATTCAAAAACAAGCTAGATAAGAATGGTGAAGTGATAAGAAATAAAGCAAGACTAGTTACAAAGGCTATGCACAAGAAGAAGGAATAGACTATGGTGAAAATTTTTCCCTTGTTGCAAGAATGGAAGGAGTAAGAATTCTGCTTGGTTATGCTACTTACAATGGTTTCAAAGATAACAAGATGGATGTCAAGTCTGCATTTTTGAATGAAGTATTAGAAGAAGAGGTCTACATAGAACAACCAAAAGGATTTGTTGATAAAAACAATAAGAACATGGTATGTAGACCACAGAAATCCCTATATGGATTGAAACAAGCACCAACAACATGGTATGAGAGACTTCATACTTGGGTAACTGCACCAAGTTTTGGTGCCAAAAGGGGGGTATAAGTGGACACCTTTTTTCTGAAATCAACAATTTATGAACTTCAACAAGAATTTGAAGATAGTTATGCTCACAATTTAAGATATGACAACAACAAAAGTAGTAGTCCTTTGAATCTAGTTTCTAAACTACTAATTTATTTTTTAAATGGTTTAGTTTTAGGTCCTCAAAAAAGGGGGCCATAGAAAGTGGTACTATTTATTTCAAAAAGAATAACATAGTACAAATTGTGCCCCCCCCTTAAAATTTTAACTTTTTTCTTGAAATTCTTTAATTGCTCTTGTCAAAAGTTACTTAACACTATGTGGTTTATCCCAAATTTTTTGTATAATTTTATAATGTGCATTTTTTTATTGAATTTTTTAACTAGATACATCCCAAAAATGTGAAATATCTGTCTACTCCCACTAGAAATATTGAAAACTAATCTAAAATCAAAACTTCTTTTTTCCAAAGTGTGTAGAATGGAGTCTAGTTTCTAAAAAATCTAAGTTGTTGCAAAATTTGATGAACGAGCTAAAATCTACAACCCAATTAGTACATGTTGGTTTTTGAAAAAAATGGACATACATTCAAAATAAATTATAGATGAAAGGCTTGAAATAGTTCAAATTAAAAATAAATTATATGGTTATATAGCTAACATAGAGACCTACAATGTCATGTAACCTGATCTTATCAATGCTCAACCACAAGGAATCTTGAAGGAGAGCACACAAGAAAAATCAATCATTTTTTATATGTTTGCAGAAAAACACATCTCAGACTAGTTTATAGACTCCAAACCTTTGGGTTGGATCTTCAAAGAAAATCCAAGCCTTAGGCTTGGTTTAATGCAAAGTTTTGAATAGCATGTATGCCCTATACTACATGCACACTATTTAAAGCTTTTTGAATTTGGGTCTCAATAGCGTATGTGTTCTATACTGCACACGCACTAGTGAGAACTAAATAGTACATAGAGAGGGAAGAAGAGATGCAAAGCAAGAGTAAGAGAGAGAGGGGGGCATGGCTATGTGTGAGAGAGAGAGAGAGATAGAGAGAAAGTAGGGGATAGGAGAGGGGAGAGAGAGAGAGTAGGGGATAGGAGAGAGAGGAAGTGAGAGAGATTAGGGGTGGTAGAGAGAGTACGGGATGGGAGAGAGAGGAAGTGTGAGAGAGAGTAGGGGTGGAAAAGAGAGAGTATGGGATGGGAGAGAGATATTGAGAGTAGGGGATGGGAGAGAGAGGAAGTGTGAGAGAGCAAGTAGGGGTGGCAAAGAGAGAATAGGATGGGAGAGAGAGGAAGTGTGAGAGAGTGAGTAGGGGTGGTAGAGAGAGTAAAGGATGGAAGAGAGAGATTGAGAGTAGGGGATGGAAGAGAGAGATTGAGAGTAGGGGATGGAAGAGAGAGATTGAGAGTAGGGGATGGAAGAGAGAGAGTAGGCAGTGGGAGAGGGAGTGAGAGAGAGAGAGAGAGGAGGATGGGAGTGTGTGAGAGATAGAGTAGGGCATAGGAGAGAGTGTGAGAGTGTGAGAGAGAGTAGGGGTGGAATAGAGAGAAAGTAGGGGATGGGAGAGGGGAGAGAGAGAGAGAGAGAGAGAGAGAGAGAGGAGGATGGGAGTGTGTGAGAGATAGAGTAGGGCATAGGAGAGAGTGTGAGAGTGTAAGAGAGAGTAGGGATGGAATAGAGAGAAATTAGGGGATGGGAGAGGGGAGAGAGAGAGAGAGAGAGAGAGAGAGAGAGAGAGAGAGAGAGAGTAGGGGATAGGGGGGGAGAGTAGAGAGGGAGAGAGTGAGAGAGAGGTAGTAGGCAATAGAAGAGGGAGTGCGAGAGGGAGAGAGAGGGGGGATGGGAGTGTGTGTGAGAGAGATCTAGAGAGTAGGGGATGAGAGAGGAGAGAGAGGGGGGATGGGAGTGTGTGGTGTGTGTGAAAGAGAGAGAGAGAGAGAGAGAGAGAGAGAGAGAGTAGGAGATGGGAGAGGGGAGAGAGAGTAGGGGATGGGAGAGAGAGAGAGTAGGTGATGGGAGAGGGAGTGAGAGAGGGAAAGAGAGGGGTGAATGGGAATGTGTGTAAGAGAGAGAGTGTAGGGGACAAGAGAGAAAGGAAGTGTGTGAGAGAGTAGGAGTGGAAAAGAGAGTATAGGATGGGAGAGAGAGAGATTGAGAGTAGGGGATGGGGAGAGAGAGATTGAGAGTAGGGGATGGGATGGGGGGAGAGAGTAGGCTGTGGGAGACAGAGTGGGAGAGGGAGAGGGAGAGAGATGAGGATGGGAGTGCATGTGTGTGAAAGAGAGAGTAGCTTGAGAGAAAGTAGGGGATGGGAGAGAAAGAGTAGGCAATGGGAGAGGGAGTGGGAGAGGGAGAGAGAGGGGGCATGGAAATGTGTGTAAGAGAGAGAGAGTAGGGGATGGGAGAGAGTGTGAAAATGTGAGAGAGAGTAGGGAGTGGCAGAGAGAGAGTAGAGAGGGAGAGAGTGAGAGTGAGAGAGTGAGAATAAGAGTGAGAGAGAGAGAGTAGGTGATGGGAGAGGGAGTGGGAGAGGGAGAGCAAGTGAAAGATAGAGTAGGGGATGGGAGAGGAGAGAGAGTGGGGATGGGTGTGTGTGTGAAAGAGAGAGAGTAGGGAATGGGAGAGGGGAGAGAGATATAGAGAGAGAGTAGGGTATGGGAGAGAAAGAGACTAGGTAGCAGGAGAGGGAGTGGGAGTGGGAGAGAGAGGGGGATAGGAGTGTGTGTAAGAGAGAGAGTAGGGGATGGGATAGAGTGTGAGAGTGTGAGAGAGAGTCAGGGTGGCAGAGAGAGAGTAGAGAGGGAGAGAGTGAGAGAGAGAGACTAGGCAGTGGTAGAGGGAGTGGGAGGGAGAGAGGGGGGATGGGAGTGTGTGTGAGAGATTTGGAGAGCAGGGGATGGGAGAGGAGAGAATGGGGGGATGGGAGTGTGTATCTTTGAAAGAGAGTTTAGGGGATGGGAGAGGGGAGAGAGAAAGAGTAGGGGATGAGGGGGAGAGAGGGGGGAATGGGAATGTGCATAAGAGAGATAAAGTAGGGGATGGGAGAGTGTGTGTGTGTGTGAGAGAGAGAGAGAGAGAGTAGGGGGTGGTAGAGAGAGCTCATACAGGATGGGAGAGAGTGAGTAAGAGTAGGGGATGGGAGAGAATGTGTGAGAGAGAGAGTGAGTAGGGGATGGGAGAGAGAGAGTAGAGAGGGAGTACTTGAGAGAGAGAGATAGTAGGCAATGGGAGAGGGAGTGGGAGAGGGGGAGAGAGGGGGGATGGGAGTGTGTGTGTGTGTGTGTCTATGAAAGAGAGAGAGTAGGGGATGGGAGGGGGGAGAGAGAGTAGATGGTGGGATAGGGAGTAGGAAAGGGAGAGAGAGAGAGAGGGGGGGAATGGGAATGTGTGTAAGAGAGATAGAGTAGGGGATGGGAGAGAGTTTGAAAGTGTGAGAGAGAGTAGGGGGTGGTAGAGAGAGCTTGTATAGGATGGGAGAGTGAGTGAGTGAGAGTACGATATGGGAGACTGTGAGAGAGAGTGAGCATAGGGGATGGGAGAGAGTGTAGAGAGGGAGAGAGAGTACTTGAGAGAGAGATAGTAGGTGGTGGGAGAGGGGGGATGGGAGTGTGTGTGTTTGTGTGTGTGTGTGTATGTGTCTATGAAAGAGAGAGAGTAGGGGATGGGAGAGGGGAGAGAGAGTAGGGGATGGGGGAGAGAGAGTAGGTGGTGGGAGAGGGAGTGGGAGAGGGAGAGAGAGGGGGAACGAGAATGTGTGTAAGAGAGAGAGTAGGGGATGGGAGAGAGTGTGAGAGTGTGAGAGAGAATAGGGGGTGGTAGAGAGAGCTCATATAGGATGGGAGAGAGAGAGAGAGAGTAGGGGATGGGAGAGAGTGTGAGATAGAGTAGGGGATGGGAGAGAGAGAGAGAGAGATAGAGAGAGAGAGAGAGAGAGAGAGAGAGAGAGTGAGAGTAAGGGATGGGAGAGAGAGAACTTGAGAGAGAGATAGTAGGTAGTGGGAGAGAGAGTGGGAGAGGGAGAGAAAGGGGGGATGGGAGTGTGTGTGATAGATCTAGAGAGTAGGGTATGGGAGAGAAGAAAGAGAGGGTGGATGGGAGTGTGTGTCTACAAAAGAGAGAGAGTAGGGGATGGGAGAGGGGAGAGAGAGTAAGGGATGGGGGAGAGAGAGTATGTAGTGGGAGAGGGAGTGGGAGAGTGAGAGAGAGAGGGGGAATGGGAATGTGTGTAAGAGAGAGAGTAGGGGATGGGAAAGAGTGTGAGAGAGAGTAGGGGGTGGTAAAGAGAGAGTACGGGATGGGAGAGAGAGAGTGAGAGTAGGGGATGGAAGAGAGTGTGAGAGAGAGTAGAGGATGGGAGAGAGAGAAAGAGTAGGGGATGGGAGAGAGATAGTAGAGAGGGAGAGAGAGTGAGAGAGAGAGAGATAGTAGGCAGTGGGAGAAGGAGTGGGAGAGGGATAGAGAGGGGCGATGGGAATGTGTGTGAGAGATCTAGAGAGTAGGGGATAGGAGAGGAGAGAGAGGGGGGGATGGGAGTGTGTATCTATAAAAGAGAGAGTTTAGGGGATGGGAGAGAGAGATTTTCCTAACAAAGAGAGATTAGTGGATGGGAGAGAGAGACTAGGTGGTGGGAGAGAGAGTGGGAAAGAGAGAGAGGGGGGATTAGAGTGTGTGTAAGAGAGAGTAGGGGATGGGAGAGAGTGCGAGAGAGTGAGAGAGAGTAGGGGGTGGCAGAGAGAGAGAATGGGATGGGAGAGAGACAGTGAGAGTAGGGGATGGGAGAGAGTATGAGAGAGAGTAGGGGGATGCGAGAGAGAGTGAGAGTAGGGGATGGGCGAGAGAGATTAGAGAGGGAGAGAGTGAGAGAGAGATAGTAGGCAGTGGGAGAAGGAGTGGGAGAGGGAGAGAGAGGGGGGATGGGAGTGTGTGTAAGAGAGAGAAAGTAGGGGATGGGAGAGAGTGTGAGAGAGTGAGAGAGAGTAGGGGGTGGCAGAGAGAGAACAATATGGGAGAGAGAGAGTGAGAGTAGGGGATGGGAGAGAGTTTGAGAGATATTAGGGGGATAGGAGAGAGAGTGAGAGTAGGGGATGGGAGAGAGAGTGGATAAGGAGAGGAGAGTGAGAGAGAGATAGTAGGCAGTGGGAGAGGGAGTGGGAGAGGGAGAGAGAGGGGGATGGGAGTGTGTGAGAGAGATCTAGAGAGTAGTGGATGGAAGAGGAGAGATGGTGAGAGAAAGTAGGCTATGGGAGAGGGGGAGAGAGAGTAGGCAGTGGGAGAGGGAGAGAAAGAGAGAGAGAGTATGGGATGGGAGAGCGGAGAGAGAGTAGGGGATGGGAGAGGGGAGAGAGAGTAGGGGGAGAGAGAGAGAGAGACTAGGGGATGGGAGAGAGAGAGTAGCCCAAGAGAGGGGGGGCATGGGAGTGTGTGAGATAGAGAGAGTAGAGGATGGGAAAGGAGAGAGGGTGAGAGAGAGTAGGAGGTGGGAGAAGAGAGAGAGTATGAGATGGAAGAGGAGAGAGAGCAGGAGAGAAAGTAGGGGATGGGAGAGGGGAGAGAGAGAGAGAGAGCGAGAGAGAGTAGGGGATGGGAGAGGATAATGAGTGAGGGAGTACGAGATGGGAGAGGATAAAGAGTGAGAGAGTAGGGGATGGGAGAGAGAGAGTGAGAGAGTATGCAATGGGAGAGGGAGTAGGAGAGGGAGAGTGAGAGAGAGTAGGCGATGGGAGAGGGAGTAGTAGAGGGAGAGTGAGAGAGAGTAGGGGATGGGAGAGGAGAGAGAGACTAAGAGAGAGTAGGGGATGGGAGAGGAGAGAGAGAGAGTAGGGAGAGAGAGTAGGGGATGGGGGATGGTGGGATAGGGATACATGTGTTTTTAAATAATTCATACATGCTTTATAATGTGTATGCACTATAGTGTGTACGCACCATGTCAAATCACCCAAAAATGGTCACAAAGCAAGTTTGGGTCTCATTTCATCCATTCTCTGCTTTTTGTCCATTGTGCATTCTATTGTTTTGATAGAAAACATGGGTTTCAAGATGTTGGAAGTTAGCAAACACTTTTTAAACAATTTTTGAAGCTAGCAAACACCAAATTCAATCATTGGATACGCTATTTTAAGGCTTTTTGAATATTCTTTCTATACAAAAGGTTAGTGAAATCCTTTTTAAATATTGTTTGTTGATATATAGATACAAATTTGATTATAATTTGGCATGTTTAATATATAGTGA
Organism: Cupressus sempervirens; assembly: GCA_028749045.1. Lineage (NCBI taxonomy): Eukaryota > Viridiplantae > Streptophyta > Pinopsida > Cupressales > Cupressaceae > Cupressus > Cupressus sempervirens. The sequence continues at coordinate 540,452,390 of CM053793.1, forward strand.
ATTCATTGGAATTTGTATGTTTGAATGAAATGTTATTTTGAAATGGTTTGAAATTTGAAAATTTGTTTGATATATATTGTGTATTCATTGAAATAATTGTAATTTTTATATGTATTTGAATGATTTATAATTTACACATTGTAAGTAATTTAGATGTTTGAATAATTTGACATGTAGAAATCATCATCATGCCAACGAAGAAACCAAGAACTCAAACACATGAAGATAGGGAGAGAGATTTGGCAACTAAAAGAGATAAAATGAAACTACTATGTAAATAAAGAAAATTGCAAAGAAATAATGAAGAATTGACTTTTGAAGAGGATCAAGAACCACTAATACAAAGAAACAAAGAGGAAAAATTGGAAAGACAAAGAGAACGAATGAGACTGTTATTCTTAGGAAGACAATTGAATTGTGAAGCTACACCATCTTCTCATGTTGAAGAGACACTAATTTATAGATCCAATGATGTACACACTCCATCATGTCATCTTGAAGGCACAACATCAACATATCAAGTAGGTGATATTCCATCTTTTGCATCTTATTGCCAAGGCACATCATCTTAGGTTCAAGGCATGCAATACACTCAACCTTATGTTGATGTTCAAAATGTTGAGGGAATGGAAGAGATTATAAGACCTTCTAGAATTAATTTTAGAAGACCAAAATATTTGATTGATATTGATGCTAAGATTTTGAAATCAATGCTTAACAAGATTAGCAAGCATACTTGTCAAAGAAAAGTTAATCATATATGTAGATTATTTTTTGAAGAATTAAATATTACAGGTCAATGCCAATTATTTTTTGAAATGATGAAGAATTTGAAATTTAGGCCTATCATGAAGATTATTGGGCTAAGAACAATGGATGATTCAAATGAAAAAAATATTGTAAAGAATCTAATGAGTGCTTATTACAAAGCGGGTTCTAAATCATGCACCAAAGATAGTAATATCACAAGACGAGTACTTGCATTGACAATAGTAAGTATCCAAATGAAGAAAGCTAGACTCATGAGAAAGACAATAAAACCATTGAAAATTGGTAGAGGTACTCTAAGGAGAGTCATGCTAAGGCATGAGAGATTGGAAGATCCAACAAAAAATGAGTTGTGAAATTCAATAGTAGACTACTGTGAAAGGATAAAGAAATTAGTGAAGCTTTGAAATCATTGATCGGAGATTTTTGAAAAAATAACACACATGTTTCCCCTAATTAAAGAGATGTTGTAAGAAGGAGGATTGGTAGCCAAAATCATGACCCACATGACAAATATTTTTTGGACTCAGTTCAAACACAATCTTTTGCAAAATTTATTGGTATGTATCATCAAATTTGAATAAGTCAAAGATTTTTTGAGATGGGTAAACCTTTTTATGTGAAGATAAATCACACATGCACAACTTGTTGTTGTAGGATACATATTGAATTTTCTAACCATTTTGATGTTTTTAGGCATATATGTGTGTTTTTGCATTCTGAGTTTGTTTTGCAGGATTGTGACATGAATGCGCCACCAAGATCTTCTAGGAAATTCATATCCAACATTTTATGTGAAATAGGGGATGGCCAACAATTTTATAAGACATCATGCTTGGATGGTACATGCTTATTTTGTGGTTCTTTGCAACTTTTATCAACTTGTCAACATATGGATAGTGCACATGCAATTGGAAATGAAATAGTAGATTACAAAAAATTTAAGATAGTGACATATGCTCTAAAAGATAGAAAATAGGGTAAAAAATGTGATTTAGTCATTGAAAATATTCCAGTGTATGAGTTCATGAAGATTTTTCATGAAAATATTATTTACGAGTATGTAAGGCATACACATAGATCTCGATGGCTGGATTTGCACTACAAGTTGTGCAAGGATATGTTTCCACTAGATACGATTTTTTTGGTTGTAGACTTCATAAAGAACTACACACTACAACAACAAAATGAGGTGCAAGAAAAGTATTATACTTCTCAATAAATTTTCATATTTGTTCACATAACATTCATGCATTCACCTACAAGTACAGAGGATGACAAGAAGATTTTAAGGGAGTACCATTTTTACATCAACGATGATCAATCACATTCTATGGAGTTTGTACATGGTTTTTTTCAACTATTTTATGGAGATTTAGCTAATAGGGGCATAACATATAGTCAGCACATTATTTGGTCAAACAATTGTGCATCTCAATTCAAGAATGCATAGATGTTCTATTGGTTGAGAAGGATGTACAGGTTGTGTAGAATTCAATTTATGTGGAATCTCACAGAGGGTAGTCATGGAAAGGCATGATGGTGTAGGTGCATGCATCAAAAGAGCCTTAGCTTGTGAAGAACTAAAGTACAAAGATGGAGCAATATTGATAGATGCAAAATCCATCATCCAATGGTGTAATGCTACAATGGGTCCAAGTAAGGAAGGTGAGTCTACGGTTAGTAGATTTTTTTGGTTGATAGATAATACTAACTTTGCACCATATGAGAATTGTTGCACACTAACAAGATCTAGTGAGTTGCACTCTTTTAGAAGCTCTGATGTAGGTTTATGGAGTATCCACACATGAAAAATGGCATGCTATTGTCTATCATGTGTAGAGGAAACTTAGGATTACTGTGAGTCAACTAAATGGGTGGACAAATGGGATATACAAGTTTTGGACCCAATTGATACCTATCATCCCCCACAAACACTAGAAATGGTAGAGATGGATTCGTCTATTGACTTTGACTACTTGTCTGATCTAGTGAAACCTAGTAATATATATATTTATATATCTTTGTAATTTCAATATGTAACTTTATAACTTTTACCTAAGTATTTTCTGAATTAATGATCGCATTTTGTACATTTGTCACTACAGGCCATGTTTTTGTTGTTATTACACCTGAATACAATGAAGAAGGGATAGATTATTATTTGTGTTGTTGTGTCCAAGCCAAACAAAAATTGGATCACTTGGTTATAGATGGTGAAGGTTTAGAGTACCATGTCAATGCGGTGGTTGTAACCAACACATGGCTTAAACAATATTCTATGAAGAAGCCTAACTTGTGGTTATTCAAGGATTGGCAAATAGAGAGGAAGATTCTTCATTATTCAAACCTTGTTGTCACATCAAATGTCGACTTGATAAAATATGGTGGAAAACCACATAATAAGATTCTTTGGAAAGTTCATGAGTTAGACCACGAGGCAATACTTGAGACATTAAAATGTAGAGCAGATCCAGTTGGCTCATTAGATTGAATAGGGAGAGAGGGAGAGAGAGAAAGAGTAATCAATTGGATCCAAATACAATGTTGCAACCTCTCCTCCAAGACTATCCACATGACAAGGTGGATATTGTTATTATGTGTAAGTGATGAGATAAGTTTAAATCACATATTTTATGTTTTGATTTTTTTAGAATCTAGATACATTATTTGAATTTATATTAGATTCTTTAATAGGACCCATTTTCAGATTAGTCATTTGAATAAGTGAAAGTTTAGAATTTTTTATTTAGATCAAAATGTAATGAAAGAACATGAAAATTATTATAATGTGAATGCTTTGTGACGTAAAGTCATGATTGTGTGCATATAACCAAAAAATTCAAACTAGCAAAAGAAAGGATACAATGGGAGAAGTTTCCAAGACTCATCAAGCCATTCAGTAAGCTACTTGATCATTGCTAGAAGCTCAAACAAATAATTCTTTGCATTTGGAACATTTTTACCAATAATGATATTATGACTAACATGCTTTTATCTTCTTTTTTTTTTGTATAGGTTTGGGGGTCAAATCCTTTAAGGATAACCATAGGTTGTTATGTTTGTTCACTCTTAGTCTAAAGATTACAAGGTTGTGATTGTGTGGAAGAATCCACACCCTTAAGGATAATCATAGGTGGTTCATCAATGTCTGATTTGTATCCTTCCACATGAATGTCATACATATAAACCCATAGAAATTCAAGAACAATTTTCTATCTATGAAAAAAATGTTATACAAAGATAATCTTTAGAATCTTAAATAGAGAAGAAAAGATATATTGAGACTAAGCCATGTAAAAGCCTCATATACAATTAGCTGATAAATAGGATATGTCAATTAATCTACAATACTATATCTATAAACATGCTTAAATAGGAAGATGCCCTTATAAAAACTTAGCCTTGCTAAGGATGCAGTTTCTTTATTGTCAAATGTGATTTCAACTTGATGTAGTTTAATGACATTAAATATGCTTTATCACAAATCATGCAACACAAGAAGCGATTTGAATTGTACAAAACCTTACAAAAATTAGGAAGGTCCTAAAATTGATCAAAATAATTATTCATATGCTTGCAATAATTAGTCTCAAAAGAGCATTCAAATGCTAATGAAAACTATTCAAAGTGTTGTATAACAAGAATGGCATATTGAGTGTAATAGTAAATTTAATAGTTGGGAAGTGACATAACATAAATATACCTCTTCAAATATGGGCATTTTGGTAATTTTTTATGTCTTGTTAGATAAATATGTAATCATGTTTAGCAAACAAAAATCCAAAACTAGTAACATACATTGCAAAAACTAGAAATTTCCCAATGTGATGGGAATAAAAAGACAATCAAACACATAAATTGAAGGTGTCCCAAGACATGATTCATGAACTAATAGGGGAATGTATTATGTCTAATATTACACTAAAAAAAAAATCCTTTAGCCACCTAACAAGATTATAAGAGATATAGAATTATGTTCTACTAACCACTTAACAGTAAATGTAACCTTGTTAAATAGCTAGATTTCCCCATTTTCTATGGGCTTTGGAACTCCATGTCCATTATAATGGAAAAGTACCCACTCTGATTTAGCATTCTTGCAGAATTGGCCATAAAGCTTATTTACCTCTTCAACAGTAGGATCAACTTGGAGCCTATATCGAGCCTACATATGGAAAGATAGTAAACACACACAAAAATCCAGTAAGCAATTCTATTTATTCATAATTGAAATGTTTAAGAACTAAATATAAAATATATTGGTGGCTGCCTCAAATTACTTAGAGAATGAATTTATTATCCATGGTTTCCACCATTCATATTGAGCTTGCAAAGCCTTCACTATAGCATCAACTACTTTTGGAGCTGCCATGGAAAATGGATCTGAAATTTCATTTGGAAAAATTAAGAATTAATTGTATAGATTTCAGACCTTTTGCAATGGCATATCTTTTTTAATCAATCTCCTCAATAAAAATTTTGATGTCTTCTTTTTTATTTAATGCTAATTTAAGAATTAATTGATTGGCACTTTTCACTATATAAGAAGAAACAAATTGCATTAACAACTAAAACAAGAGAACCCTGAATATAAAACAAACATATTGCAGCGAAAACTTGAAGAAAAGAAAATATAGGTGTACCAAAAAAGTGAACTTTATGCTAAGGGTTAACCCTTGTAGCCATTGTGAACTATCTGAACTCGTATATATTATACCCACAAGCTCATCAAATCACCTACAACATTCATAAACAATTCCACCTGCTTGACCATAACCCTCTTATCCACACATCATTGATAAAATGATACCACATATCAACGTGCTTCATCCATGTATGAAAAGTAGAGGCTCATTACCAAGCTAATGGCACTAAATCTATCATACTTGATAACCACCATATCATGTTTCAATTTGATGTCTTTGATTACTGTATAATGTTTCATGCTTATGTCCAAACAAAATATCCAAAGCTAAAATGCCTCCTTATAGGCATGAGTAATAGCCATATAACCATCTTTTTTCCACAACTACCTAATCAAAGTCTAAAAAACCTTGAACATCAAATGCCCTCAAAATCTTTCCTTCCCATAAACAAATCAAACACTCTAATGCATCTCTGAGATAACTAAAGTCCTATTAACCATAATCCAATGCTATTTCACTAAACTCGAGACTCTCACTGCTCAAAAGCTTGAAATGCTTAGGACTCCCAACTCATGACTCTCAATGGTTGAGCAATGTCTCGTATGGTGCAACTACAAACTATAACATGCATGAGGTTACCATCTACACTTGCATAAGGAAGTGATGCATGTCCTCAATATAAGGTTAGAAAGTGCTAATCAATAGATAATTTTTTCTTGTAAACCTGGGAAGACCATCTTATTTTTAATCCTACATCTTATACCACCAAAACAGACTTAACATACCTACTCTCTAACTGAAACTACGATACTTTGGAAATTTATATGCAATGCTAGTAAAGACTCCAACTCTGATATAAACATATGTAGAGAATTGAATAAACTAATATTCCCAATATGCAATGGCAGTAATAGCTTGCAATGCTATTCTCCTATTAAGATCATCTTCCCAGATTTTGATGAGACAATAGGCAAATACAATGTTTGTAGGGTTTACTCTCTTTTGACCACAATAGGTGACTCCCACTTTATTTAGTCCTAAACATACTACTCTTCTTTCCAAGAGACATAGAAGGTAGGAAGTCCTAGGTAAACATTTTCTTTCATGTACATTACAAAGTTGGATCATGAAAGTGATCATTAGTCAATCTTTTTTAATGTATTCCATCCCTTTTTATTATTTAATAGTGAGCATATAACTAAACATCCCAATGTAAACTGTCATATGTTGTGCTCACTCTTTGAATGTATCCTTCATCATCAAAATGAGCAAGGGTCTCTATAATAATTGATAATACTATCAATGAAATTTTTGAAGGGGAAACTTTGAAATTGTTATTCATTTTGTTTTATTGTCTGACCTTGAGTGATATCATGAAGATTACCAAAATGCTAGCACAAAGCACAACCTTAAGACCCAACCCCAAAACCAACACTCAAGATGTTCAAAGGATTGAACAATTGGTTTGTTTCACTTCAACAAGTGTATACCTCTACAAGGATTTTCTATAAGGGTTTTAAGACTCACCATACACAAGTATGACACAAAGCAATAGGACCCAAATCAAGCCTTTAAGGACAAGTTCCCTTAATTTGGGTAAAATAGGGATTTTATGGTTCTAGGCCTCACAACTTCCAACAAAAGGTAGAAAATACTTAGTCACAACCCAACTAAGAAAAATCCACCACTAGTTTCACTCCCAACAACCTACAACACAAATTGCAAGGAAGGACCTAGAATCCTATTAGGTCTCCAATCCCTAATTTTTGCCACTAACTTCAAAGATTCCCAAAAGACTTAAGAAATAAATCACACTTTCAGATACCCTTTTTCAAGTTCTCTCAAACCCCAAAATTGTAGAGATTGACTCCAATCCAACATATCATAACCTTGACTAAATCCACAGGCCTAATTAGCTAGGTTAGGCTTGGGTTTCAAAGCAAGAGGTTAGGAATAAGTGCATGGAACCAAAATTCCACTTCTAGAGTGTTCTATAACTCAAAAAAGGACAATTTTTTTTATCACCAAGTCCTTAAAGTCTCTCCATCTCTTTATCTAATATGGTCTCCTTAAAACTGGTCAAATACATGGTGATATTTGACCTAGGGCTTCCTCCCAAAATTTAATTCCTTCAATTCCTATTCCAAAACTTAAAAAATCTTATAGTACACATCCCTAACTTGCCTCATACAATTGGAGAAGAAATTCCACTGGTGGATCAATAAGTTAGGGCCATTTGAATGCCAAAACCTTGAAATTGAGGATTTCTCAAACCAACAAGCTTATAAATTTGATTACTTTTGAAAGAAAAAGGATAAAAGATTTAAATCACTTCCAAAAGCCTTCAAAAACTTAGCATCAAATTTTAAATTAAAAAATTCATCATCCACCCCTTATTCTTCTATACTGTACTTGCAAAATGTCAAAAAATTGCACTAAAATAGGTATATTTTATTAATTTGAAAGAAAGTTTACAATTAGATCTTCCCTCTTGATCCATTTTTGAATGTGTCAAGCTTAAATAGGTTTTTTCCAACCATTCCACTCAACCATCAAATGGTTTGAGCCTTTGGGACTCCTAAACCAAAAAATTGCTTAGCAAATTGTAAAAGTTGCTGACAACTTTTAAGCAAGTTTTGCCGCTATAGCAAGAAATGTTGCATTTAAACTTGATTAACACTTAGAAATCTTGTTAGGCTTCCAAACCCCTAAGACACACCTTAAAAAAATATGAAATGACTAATGTATCATCCATTAGAACCAAATGATGCCCAAGGTTTATAAACACACCAAGGGGTCTTGTGTCCTTACCAAAATGGATGGGTCATAGGGAGATCATGAGATCTATCCCCTAACCTTATTACAAACATATTGATGAATTAAAGTTAGGTTCTCTACACTATAATTTTTAGTCTTATGACCCGTATTCCTATCATAGATGCAATAGTGATTGTCATCCAAAATTTAGGCTTAACCTTGGGTTCATAAGGTTTATAATTATATGGTAGTGTAATGATTTTATTTGTTATCAAAGTATTTAACACCAGTTCAAGTGAGTCTCCTAGAAGTGTACAGGTGTGCTTAGATTTGGAAACCCATGATGGTTTACCTCTACTAGAGTTATTAGATTTGTTTGAGTCAATATTCAAGTGGAGAAGTATATTATTTTGTAGTTTGAATATCATTGATCATTGGTCAAGTTGATCACACTAGGCTCCTTCATCATTTCTTCCATTTTTTTCATAACAACTTCTAAAGGTGAAGATTCCTCCTTTTGAATCAAGTTATCAACATTGAGATTGTGTGGAAATTTTACCCCTTGAGAGAATAAGTGTATGAATAATTTATCTTTTTCTTATATCTAGTCATAACTGGTATGAAAGAAGATACAATAATTCAATAGGATAACTAGAATAGACTTGATTTTCAAACTAGGTTAGTAATATTTTCACTTTTCCAAAGTGATGATTTAAAAAGAGAAAAAATTAATAAAATATTGTCCTCTTGCATAAAATATTGTCCTCTTGCATTTTTCTCCACATTTTTCTATAACATCAAGAAAATAAATTAAATATTAAGATACCCATTTCACTCATCTTTAACATATCAAAAGATGAAGTATGGTTGTTTTAGACCAAGTCTCTGTTGTTACACTATGGGCCACTTTGTAGGCATAAAAATGAGCAATATAAGTGATTTTTCAAGGAAAATTTTTTTTTATGTTTCTTAGAAGGTTATAAAGGTCCTTAGGGTCATTAGGTTAAGTTTTAGGCACCTAGGAGTTAAGATGTCAAAAATTGCAAAAAATTGCAAAAGTTGTCAAAGTAAAATTGCAAAAATACTGACAACTTTGTAGGAGTTTAGGAATTGGTGAAAGGTTGAGCATTTGGAAATAAGTTATTTTAGTGTGTCCAAACCTTTCCCAAGTCATAGAAGAGGAATCAAGTGAAAACTATAAAAATTGTACTTTTTGTGCAAAGTTGCATTGTTGAAAGTTGTAAAAGTTGCTCAAAATTGCAACTTAGTGGAAAAAGGGTCATGGGATCAAACTGTCTATTCTGTTAGCTCTAGGTGGCTAGGTAAACCATATCTCAAAGCTTGTTCCATCTCGTTGAGCACTCAAATTTTCTCAGCATGCCGAACCAAAATGTCCCTAAGGGTCACTAAATGCCATAGGACAACAATCTTTGACAAGGCATATCTCAGAGCTCGTGTGAGGTATGGATGTGATTCTAGTACCTATAGGACCATGTTGTAGAAACCTACAATAACTTCTCTTTCTTTTTAGAGATCTTACTCTGTTTTGATTTTGCAACACCATCTCAGGTGATGCTGAAACTTGTAGTGTTGGCTAGTACAAAGTTACCAACTGCCAAATCTCTCTCACCTTTTGTCCTAGGATCAAACTATCTATTTTGTTAGCTCTGAGTGTCCAGGTAAACCCTATATCCAACCTTGTCCCATCCTTTTGAGTGCTCAAACATTCTCGGGTATGCCAAACCAAAATATCCCTAAAGGTCACTAAATGCCATAGGGCAACGATCTTTGATGGGGCATATCTCGAAGCTTGTGTGAGGTATGGATGCGATTTGATTTCTTATGGGACCATGTTGCAAAGATCTACAATAAGCTCTCTCATTTTTTAGAGATCTTACTCTATTTTGATTTTGTGATGCCATCTTGGGTGATGCTTAAACTTGTAGTGTTGGCCAGTACAAAGTTGTCAACTGCCAAATCTCTCTCACCTTTCATTGTGGGATCAAATTGTCTATTTCATTAGCTCCGAGTAGCTGGATAAACTCTATCCCCAACCTCATCCTATCCTGCTGAGTGCTCGAATGTTCTCAGGCATGCCAAATCAAAATGTACCTAAGGGTCACTAAATGCCATAGTGTAGCGCTCTTTGATGGGGCATATCTCGGAGCTCGTGTGAGGTATGGATGTGATTCTAGTTCTTATAGGACCATGTTATGGAGACTTACAATAACCTCTCTTTATTTTTGGAGATCTTACTCTATTTTGATTTTGCAATGCCATCTCAGGCGATATTGAAATTTGTAGTGTTAGCCAGTACAAAGTTGTCAACTGCCAAATCTCTCTCACCTTTCATCGTGGGGTCAAATTGTCTATTTTATTAGCTCTAGGTGGCTGAGTAAACCCTATCCCCAACTTTATCCTATCTTGTTGAGTGCTTAAACATTCTCGAGTACGTCGAACTGAAACATCCCTAAGCATTAGGAAATGTCATAAGGAAGCGGTCTTTGACAGGGCATATCTTAGAGCTTGTGTGAGGTATGGATGCGATTCTAGTTCCTATAAGACCATGTTGTAGAGACCTACAATAACCTCTCTCACTTCTTGGAGATCTTACACTATTTTGATTTTTTGACACCATCTCAAGTATTGCTAAAACTTGTAGTGTTGGTAAGTACAAAGTTGCCAACTGCCAAATCTCTCTCACCTTTCATCGTGGGATCAAACTATCTACTCTGTTAGCTCCAAGTGGCTAGGTAAACCCTATCTCCAACCTTGTCCTATCCCATTGAGTGCTTGAACATTCTCAGGCACGCTGAACCAAAACATCCCTAAGGGTCACTAAATGCCATAGGGAAGAAATCTTTGATGGGGTATATCTCAAAGCTCGTGTGAGGTATAGATGTGATTCTAGTTCCTATACGACCATGTTGCAAAGAATTACAATAACCTCTCTCACTTTTTGAAGATCTTACTCCATTTTGATTTTGCGATGTCATCTCGAGTAATGTTGAAACTTGTAGTGTTGGCCAATACAAAGTTTCCAACTGCCAAATCTCTCTCACCTTTCATCCTGAGATTGAACTGTCTATTCCATTAGCTCTGGGTGGCTAGGTTAACACTAGCCCTGATATCATCCCATCCTATTGAGTGCTCAAATATTTTTGGACATGCCGAACTGAAACATCCCTAAGAAAGATAATGACACATTAGGGGGCTTACAAGAGTTCATAATTTTCTATTTATCTCCCCCACATTGAAAATATCATGGAGAAAACATGGTGTGATGTGCTGAAGGAGAAGATTCTAAGGGGCTCATAACTTTTCCTCCTCATCATAACTCACAATCTTAATGGTTTATTAGAGGTAGGCTTAATATGGCACAAATTCTAAAGTACCATAGGCTTATAAATATTGTGTCAAAACTATCAAAGGAATGATAGAGATCACTATTTTGCATCATTATGAGGGTTTCTCAAGGACCTTATCTTATGTAATGTCATATTTGTGAATAGCAAAGAATACATTCACTACCTCTTGCATTATCATTCAAAAATACCAATCACATTAACATGCTCCTAAATGATAGATTTGTAAATTGTGATTTTTTTTAGTTCATTGTCTGATATTGAATAATGGTTTGGATCATTTAAAGAAGTGTGCTTTTGATAGTTGTGGGTACATGTGACCCTCACCAATGTATGATAGTTTCATGAGAGGCAATAAAAAAAGAAGTCAAATTAAATAGATATATAAAGTACGAAAGTATATGGTGCAGGAGCACCCTTCCAAGGCTCCCACCATTTCATTTTGGTGTGATACAATTATCTTAATAATTATGTGAATACAATAAGATCATATAGCTAATGCTTGTGTGTTCAAGCTAGGATAGGTTTTGAAGTTTCCTCTTTCATCTTTGTTGGGAATGGTATCTTGACCTTCAGTTGGAATCATTCTAAGTTCTTAATGTTTCCACATTGGTGAAAGGTTGAGTTAGGAGTTTCTATTACATTTTCGGCATATGTATGCATTAGAAAACCTCACAAGGTGGATTATTTGCTTAAAAGGCCAAAATGCTTAGACAATGCAATATTTTGCAAAATTTCTCACCATATGCTATAGATGACTTTAAGAGCTTGGAGGTCTTAGATGATGCAATTTGATGAAATTTTTAAATCCTAAAGATGTTTTGGGAAGTCCTAGTAATGATCTCTAAATGTGGAAACAAGTAATATTACTTGGGCATTCAGCAACTATTAAAAGTTGCTCAACAACTTTGTCCTTTGTTAAAGAAAAGGTTTAATTTGTAAAATGTCTAAACATAAAGCTGTGAAGCTATTAAAACACAAAAAGGGAGGTTATTATAGGCTTGTAAAACCCTAAACAAAAAATGGTTATTGTCTTGATACTACTATTGTACGGATTCAACAATTTGTGCTTTTTTTGTCAGCAATAATACTGATTTTTGCCTTGTTTTGAAGAAATTTTACATTGTGACTATGATTTTGTTGGATGATATAGTTTTTTTATTGTATATTATACATTATTCATGCATTATATTAGATCTTTAATCAATTTTTATAAGGTTTTGTAAATTTCTTTAAAGTTCATTGTTTGCTATCCAGTTTTGAGTTCTTAACAATGAACGGACTGTAGCTCTTGTTTCCACCATGGGATTTCCATGGCCTTTTCGATTCCAAGACCAAAGACCCTACTGTATAACATATTTCAAGAAAGGGCCCATAAAATGTGTGCAAACATTTGTTTGACAAAGCCCTAGGTGAGCTAGGCAATGCCTGACTAGGAGCAATCAACAAAGAAATAGTTCTCAAGAGAAAAGTATAAAGATTCAAGACTTTCTATTTAGAGAGTTTCAAGAGGGATATAAGAATTTTATTTCTTGAATAGGATAAGTTTCTATTATTTTAATAAGGTGTTTGAAAGTTGAGGACAACAGGCAACCCTCAAAACCCCCAAAACACTCATTTTTTTGCATTATTGTTGTACGACTTTTTGGTGGCCTAAAAGCTCAAAAATATTTGAGTATGGACTGTGTGAAAAAATATTTCTTAAGGCCAAGTATGATGAATCCCTAACGGTAATAAGTTATTAGCCTTATAAATCTGGGTGGAGGCCTAATTAGGGGCTCTTCTAGTAGCCTTTTTGTGAAGAAACCAAGAAATTAGGTATGAACCCATTATTACCATCCATTCAAGCATACTAAAAGTGTTTCAATAGAACCTTAAAACTCATCAAAACCTTGGTTGGACCAGGGATTATTGTGGAACCCTAGTAGACCTACATATTATTTTGGAAGAATTGCACTCCTAGGAGGATAAGTGAGTCATGGAGCAAGTTTTGATCATTTCACCTAATGGGAAGGTTAGGGAAGGTCAGGGGATGTTCTAAGTTGCAAGAAATCCTATAGAAAAATTTAGGTGTTAGGAGAACACCAAGATCCTACTGTGGATCAGTGGCATAGACTAGGTAGTCTACCCTAAACTTTCCCCGTCAGAAAGTATATTTTAGAATGGCAATAAGTGAATAGACTCTACATAATGCATTGAGGATAGTTTTCCAAAGAGAGGGCCAAGAAACTCATATGATATATGCAAATAAAGAGTAGATAATGGTAAATAAATTTCAAAGTAGAGAACGTTTTTCGAATATGATAGGGAATGACTATGTTTTTGTGTTACATTTCAAGTAATGATTAGTTGGGATGTACATCATAGACTAAGGGAGATGATATTCATGAAGGGTTTCAAATAGGCTACTATAATTGTCAAAACAATGTTAATGATAATCAATGCATAAGGTAAAGGCATTATGAAGGAATGAGATCAAAGGAAAATTTTCAAGGCAACAATAGTGAGTGTGATGAACAACTTTTTAAACCTTTGTAGTAGTGTAACTATCAACATCTCTAGAAAAACTCTTAAATCTTTATCAAAATGCTAATTTCCATGAAAAAAATGACATGGTATTAAACTTAATATTCATGTTCATTTCTAGGGCTTTGTGGTAGGGTTAAAGAAAGTGGAATCGTTTCCTATGTAGATGGAATAAGTAAAAGAATGTCAAGTGGAAAAGTATGATCATGACAATCTTTAAAATCATTCTAACTTTTCTTTCAACTAAGCACAACAATAGTGCTCAGTCCAAACAAGTGAAAAAGTACATGTGAGAAGCCTATGTAGTAGTTATGTCCAAATGGAATAGAGATGTCCAATTGAGATCAATGATTGATTAAAGTATATTGAAAAATCTCTTAAAAGCTAGTTTAATACTATATCACATAGATTATAGTCATATAGTAAAAATCATGGAGAACCTTTATGGTAGAAGTATATAAGAACTAATTTAATGGATCATATGATAGCGAATTTAACAAAAAATAAGACATTGCGAGACAATAATCTTAATAAATCTAGTAATCATGTGTAATAGAATAGAAGACATTTAGTACTATTTATAGTAGGAGTAATAAATTAAAATGTTTCAAGGATCTTTTAACAAAACACCAAATTTTGTATGTGCAAGATGATTCACAATCAAATACTACAATGAGTTGTAAAGTTGTGAGTTAGTTCATAAAGGGATAATCATGAAGGAACAATCATAGTTCTAAACTATGAAGAGGAACTCCAAATGCCATTTAGGTGGTGGTAGGTTGGTAGTTTGAGTAAACTTATTATCTACTTCTATTTTTTCAATGTTGAATTCTATTAGAATAAATTTACAAGTTTCACCTAGCATGAACTGAGAATTCAACAAAGGCTTTCAAATATTTTTGCATACATGTCAGTGCACTAGTGATATATGGTGATTTTGAGGCTACACTATATCAATATATTATTATATTGTTATGGAAAATGGTGATCTGATGATTAAGAACCTAACAAATCTAGAGGTCCAAAGATGTGCAATTTTCATAGCATTAAGGATAAGGCATTGAAATAGTGAGGTTTTCCCTTTGGAGAATGTGACAGTTATAGGATTATGGCAATAGTAGTGTTAAAGAAGATGACAATAGATGCTCCAAAATTCACAGTCTAAATGAGCAAAGGGATTGCACAAGATTTATTATATTATGCAAGAAAGGGCCCTAAAAGTGAGTGCAAATAATTCTTTGACCAAGCCCTAGGCAAGTTAGGCAATGCCTAACTAGGGACTATCAGCGAAGAAAGAGCTCTCGAGAGCAAATCTTGAAGAATGAAGACTTGTCCTTCTGAGGGATTGAAGAGGGGTATGAGGAGGTTATAACTTATGGAGGAGGAGTCTTGATGAAGTTTGGAAGATGTCTTAAAAGTGGGGACAATAGGTAGCCAAGAAAGCTCTACCAAACCCTCAATTTTTCTATTTTTGTTGTACGACCTGTACGCACCCTAAAACCCTAAAAATCCTTGAGCATGGGATATATGTATCAATTTTTCTTAATTCAAAAGGTGTTGAAACTCTAAGAGAAAGTGATGTAGTAGTACGTAGTAGAAGTCTTCAAACAACAAGGAATGGTGGAAATGCTTGAATTCCCTCAACACCCAAGGTGAAGGGTCCTAGTGCCAAATACCTATCATAGGTATTGAGATGGGCTTAATGGAAGGTTATCACAACCCCACAAGAAAAGGTAACCTAATCACTAGGTCTACCCAAGTACCAACCACCAAAAACTCAATATGCACTACTGGATTCCCTTGGCCAAAAGAGGGATCAAACCCCAAAAATTGAATACAAAGACTAGGTGTGGCCTATAATCATTGATATCGCCTATTTCAATCCTAAAAAACATGAATCCATGATTCATTTCATCAAAGACAACTTATAGTATGAAGTTGCTTTGAAAAACTACTAAATTGGCTTGTAGCCCTCCTAGAATGAGGAAGAGGTGTAAATTTGGATTCTTTGAAAGGACATAGTGACTTGACCATTGATTTGGATACCCTTTTGGGTCTTATGAAACATGCCAAAGTTCTCAAGCATGGAGAAGAATGAAGATTGTTGTTGTTGCAACATTAGACTAGATTCGAAGGCCTAATTAGGGCTATATTTGCACTAGAGGTACATTTTCTACAAAGATAAAATACAATCCAACAATTAAGACATTTGGGGGCATGTAAATTAGAAAAATTTCTAGGATCTTCACCTCTGGTGAACCCAAGAACTCATTCTAGAAGAACTGGTGTATATGTTGGTTTTGTGTACTCTTCATGAAGCACACCTAGGGTATGGCAAAAAACTCACCTCCTTAGATATTCTAGAAAAAAAATCACAGAATATGAAAGTACATTATTACACTTTTTATTCCACCAAAGGGAATCAATTTCTCATGGTGGAATATGCCAAAATAACCCAGCCCTAGCAAGTTACTAATTTGTAGGCTGATTTCTGGGCAGCCGATAATAAAAATTGAATAACTTTCCAACTATGAAGAGTTAGAACATTATGAGACTTGTTGAAAAATGAAATAGATAAAATTCCCCAACTTTTAGATCCATTGAGACATCTTCAATCATCTTTACATGTTCATAACAGGGTCTGCAACATGTGTTTATGCAAGGAAAAATGTTGATTTTATTGCTTTTAATGCCAAAATTACATATATGTCCTATCACCCACCTATGAGGGATTATATAGGATTCTCCCAATGGTTATATGAGTGGTTTGAACCAGCTAGATATTTGGGAGAGGATTTTACAAGTTTTACCAACTTTTTAAGTTGCTCAAAGTTGCTTTGACAACTTATAGAGCAATTTTTGCATCTTTTGCAATTTTGCATATAGTGAACAAAATTGGTCCTAACCTTATTTTTATGATCCTTAAAGGATGTTAACATGAAAAACATGTAAATACCTATACCTAAGATCATTAATGACCAATAGTTAGACAAGGGCTTATAAAATGCCAATCTTGTAACTATGGCCTTACAATGAGATCCAATGTTAAATCTATTATTCTTAAGCATGACTAAAGACCACAGGGACCTTAGTTTGAAATATTTATGGTGCTTGTTAAAGGTAGAATGGGTGATCCTGCACCACAAAGGAGCTATTGGCCCTAGAAATCTAGGTGGAGGCCTAATTTGGGGCTCTCCTTGTAGCCCTTTTGTGAAGAAATCTTGAAATCAGGTACAAACCCATTGTTGTTATCCATTCAAGCATAGTACAAGTGTTCCAATAACATCTTAGGACATCATAGAAACCTTGGTTTCACTAGGGAGTGCTACAGTACCCTAGTAGACCTATAAAACCTTTGGAGGGATATTGTTCCTAGAAGTGTAAGGGAGTGATGCTACAATTTTAGATCAGTTAAGCTAGTGAGGAGGTTGGGCAAAGTCAGCTAATGTTCTAAGTAGCAAGAGATCCTATAGACCACATAGGTGTACAGAAAACACCAAGATCCACATATTATATACAAGGTTGCAAGGGAAAAAGGGTACTTGGGGTACTTAGGGTGCGGGTATGGGTATGGGTACGGGTACAGGTACAACTATTTTTTATAATAGGGGACGAGGGTACTTGGTATGTCAAATTTTATTTTTAATTATACTTTTATAGTTATAGAAAACCTAAATTTATGATTCATGACAATGATTTCTCAAATCAAGAACAGTGATAAAGTTTGCAAATGTAATGTATTGTTTTCAGTTTTAGATTTGTTATATGTTTGTAATAATAACTTATGATAAATGTTTAGATGCATAACATAGAAGTCAGGCTTTAAACATGAACAACAAGATCATAAATCATATGACAATGACATATTGCAAATGATAAATTTTTGGCTTTAACAGTAATAAATTTTATTGCTAATCAATATTGTATCAAAAGTTCAAACT
Source organism: Cupressus sempervirens (assembly GCA_028749045.1). Lineage (NCBI taxonomy): Eukaryota > Viridiplantae > Streptophyta > Pinopsida > Cupressales > Cupressaceae > Cupressus > Cupressus sempervirens. The sequence continues at coordinate 540,470,396 of CM053793.1, forward strand.
GATTAGGTATTGAATTAAGCTTGATAAACAAATAATAGAGAAGGAAAACTTTAAACATGAGAAAAATCATAAATCATATGATGATGGCATATTGAAAATGATAAACTTATGCTTAAACAGTGATAAAGTTTATTGTTAATCAATATTCTATCAAAGTTTTGAACTGATTAGGTATTGAATTAAGCTTGATAAGCAATGAGCTAATACACAAACAAAAAACCAAAAAAAATAATCCAAAATCTCAATCAAGGTCCTTAGCTATGATGCTCTCCACCGAGTACCCAATACTTGGGTATGTGGGTATGAGTACCAAGGGTGTGGGTACAAGTGCCCATGCAACCTCATAATATATTATGATAACCAATAATGTTAGACATGAACAAACATATAATATAAAATGATAACCATGTTAGATTGTGGTGACTGATCAGGAAAGTACTATATATACTTCATAAATAGTGAGGTTCGGGGCATCGCTCCGAAACTTTTTTTTTGGGAAGTAGCCGACATGGTAGCCGACATATTATGGCCGAAATGTTATAACCCTAAAGAGGTTTAATACTTGTATAAAAAGGGCTTAGGGTTGGGTATTTTTCATATGTGGTGATACAAAATTGGTTCTTGCGGCAGTATTGAGCTGTAAGGGATTACGGATTGTAATCAGGTTGTAATCATTGGATTGTAATAAGATCGTACTTGCTATTTGGTGGACGTAGCCCAAGGATTGGGTGAACCACATTAAATCTTGGTGCCTTGTGTTCATTTTTGTGTGTTCTATTATTTTCTGTTATTGGTTATATTTGCATGTAGTTTTTATTTCTGTCCATGGTTTATCCTAACAAGTGGTATCAGAGCAAGGTTGTCTTTCAGTTATCCTCTGTAGGAAAGTCTCACGGTTAAGTGGGAGTCTCACAGTTGAGTGGGAGCGATGGCAGATGAGGGTAAGTTGAGGGTTGACAGGTTTAATGGGCAGAACTTCTAGTTATGGAAGATGCAAATGGAAGACTATTTATATCAGAAGGATTTATGGAATCTGTTGGAAGGAAAAGCCAAGAATCAGGGAACTATGTCAAAGGCTGAATGGGATCTTTTGGACAGAAAGGCACTCGGAAGCATTCGGTTATGCTTGGCACCATCAGTGGCATTTAATATTACAAAAGCAAAGACGACAGAAGATTTGATGAAAACCCTAGCGACACTGTATGAAAAGCCCTCCGCTTCAAATAAGGTATTTCTCATGAAGTGTTTATTTAATATGAAAATGGCAGAAGGTGGATCTGTTGCAGATGATTTAAATGAATTTAATACTATTACTAGTCAATTATCTTCTGTGGGTATCAATTTTGATGAAGAAATTAGGGCTCTCTTGATTTTGTGTTCTTTGCCTGAAAGCTGGAATGGCTTGGTAATGGCGGTGAGTAATTCTGTTCCTGGATCTAGTACCCTAAAATATGATGATGTGATCGATGTTATTTTAAGTGAGGAAACTCGTAGAAAATCCTCAGGTGGATCTACATCAAGAAGTGCTTTAAATGCACAAAGCAGGGGCAGAACGACTGAAAGAGGAAGTAACTCTGGAAATCGTGGGAAATCAAGAGGAAAGTCAAAGGGTAGGAGGTCTCAATCGAGAGGACCAAATGATTGCTGGTACTGTGGGAAACCAGGGCACAAAAAGAAAGCTTGTTGGACTCGAAAGAAAAATGAAGGAGATAAATCAGATGGAGACAAAGAGGCAAATGTGGTAAGTAACAAATCCGAAGAGGATGCTTTGCTTCTGTCTTTAGAGAGTGTTGATGATTCATGGGTTTTAGATTCTGGTGCTTCTTTTCATGCTACACCTCATCAGAGGTTATTTCATTGATTATGTCCAAGGGGATTTTGGGCTTGTTTATTTGGGGGATAATGAACCCTGTCAGATTGTTGGAAAGGGAAAAAATAAGATTAAGTTGTAGAATGGGAATCATTGGCTACTACATGAGGTAAGACATGTTCCAAAACTAAGTAGAAATTTAATTTCAGCAGGGCAACTCGGTGATGAGGTTTGTGTAGTTACTTTTAATGATAAAAATTGGAAGGTTTCAAAAGGTTCCCTTGTAGTAGCAAAAGGTGTGAAAGTAGGCACCTTATATCTTTGTACAGGTCATATTGTTCCTTCTACTTTGATTGTTTCAGAGAAAAATGAATATTCAGGAACAATTACTGCAGTTGGGCAGGGAGAACAAATAGCTGTTGTAGATTCTAATACAGCGTTGTGGCACAATAGACTTGGGCACATGAGTGAGAAAGGTATGAAAGTACTTCATTCAAGGAAATTTTTTACCAGGTCTAAAATGTGTGAATATGGATTTCTGTGAAAGTTGTGTGTATGGAAAACAAAAGAGAGTGAGTTTTGTAAAGACAGGGAAGGAAAACAAAAAGGAGAAATTAGAGCTTGTGCATACAGATGTATGGGGACCGGCTCAGGTATCTTCCCTTGGTGCTTGGCAATAAAGAAATAATATAACCATTTCCACATAACCCATAATAGATCTGAAATAAACATGAAATTAAAATCCACATGCAAGAGAATAGACAACATACCCACAAAATTGTGACACAAGATATACCCTGGGAAACCCTCATTGAGGGAAAAACCCAGCCTCCAAAAGCATCCATCATCATGTATTATTCAGCAAAAATACCATTGCCATACAACCATGGAAGCCTTCATGGCCATAGCCACAACCGAGCAAACTATGTGAACAAGCATGAATCCACACATCCCATGCCATGCTTCCAACCTTCACAAATGCTCCCTTGGCTAACCTGTCAAGCCTTGTCCCGCTCGACTCTTGCCTTTTGTCTTCTCCTTGTCACTCTTTATCACACTACAACAACTACCCTTGTGGCTACTTATATAGTAGCAAGTCCCACAAAACCACCAAGTGGTATTACATAAACCATTTGCTAAAACCATGTGCTACCTAACCCACTGACCCCACATTTAATATTGCCCCATGTGGTAGTTGTATTGCTACAGGATCAGTCTCCAAGTGGGAGATTGTTGTTTAGTGTGGAGCCTGATCAATCCCCAAGTGGGAGATTGTTAGATTGTGGTGATTGATCAGGAAAGTACTGTACATACTTCATATTATGGCTGACATGTTATAACCCTAAAGCGGTTTAATACTTGTATAAAAAGGGCTTAGGGTTGGGTATTTTTCATATGTGGTGATATGAAATTGGTTCTTGCGGCGGTATTGAGTTGTAAGGGATTACGGATTGTAATCAGGTTGTAATCACTGGATTGTAATAAGATCGAACTTGTTGTTTGGTGGACGTAGCCCAGGGATTGGGTGAACCACGTTAAATCTTGGTGCCTTGTGTTCATTTTTGTGTGTTCTATTATTTTTTGTTATTGGTTATATTTGCATGTAGTTTCTATTTCTATCCATGGTTTATCCTAACAAACCAATAATGTCATACATTAACAAACACATAATATATTATGATAACCAATAATGCCACACATGAACAAACATATCATATATTAACCAATAATGTCATAAGTCTAATAATTTTATGGATCAAATAAATGTCATAAATCAAATATAAAGTGTCATATATACATCAAATATATATCAAATATGTCAACTGACATAAAATCCAACATATATGTCCATTGATGCCTATACATGTATGTCTATCAACTATATCTTCTCCTTCCCACGAGGGGAAAGAAAAAAAACTCTAGAGGTCTTCGGTCATCATGTGGAGGGAGATAGTGGCAATGATAGGGTCTTCCTCACATGCTCGCTCATCCTCTTGTTGAGGCTCTTCTCTAACTCGAGCTAATATAAACAAAGTAGATATGAATCAATAATTATTATGCATTGAAATCAAATATATGTACACACAAAATTAATTATTTTCTTACCGCCATCATATGGTCACTCTGTCAGTCCACCTCGAAGGCTCGTGGACAATCAAGTGTGACAAGACCCTACAACAATTCAGTCAATATAATCACTTATAAATAAAATTAGAAATTTTGATACTAACTATTATAAACAACAACTACAACCAATAAAATTATTTCATACCTTTGTCAATGGCTGCGAACTAGCCATAGCTGCGATGGACTGTCAAAGATGAGGAGTCTCAGATGTCAAGAGATGCATGTCATACAATACATGTTACATGTAACATGTAACATGAAACATGAAACATGAAACAAATATAATCAAATGAATTAAATTAACATGAAACAAATGTACCTCTATGAAGCTCATATCACGTCTAGGCTCAGAGTCTGTAGTGAATGTCAATAGTCCTGTAGAGAACTGATGTACATGCATAATTTTTTTTTTCAATCCTTCATATGATTACTTAATAAATATATGTATTAATTTAAATGATTAAATCGATACATACCTTTGGACTTGTCAATTGGACAAAAAATAGGGTTGGGAGATCGCTACTAGGGCTACCAACACTCTTACCCTGAATTTTGAACAATGTCAATACATGCTAATTAATTAGTCATTCACTATACATATGAAATGTGATCAAATTAGTTTATTATAATTGTAATTTACCTATGTGTCAATGCTAAATGTATCATTCAGGAACTAATCAGTCACTAGCCCATCATCTGCACCATCTCCAGCATGACTGCCAAATGTGCATAAGGATTTGCATGATGTGCACATGTGATAGCGATGTGCAAAAGGCTCCTCCTCAACTAATGGACTAGTTCAATGAATGAGGGTCTGCACCAAAGCACTAATAGTCCCTAGAGTGTTGACCTCTACATGTTCCTTCACAACTAAAGGAATATTCACATGCTCACCCTATGGCTTGACCATAGGTGCCCTAACTACGTTAGGGTCATGACGTGCCCCTGGCCTCTCAAATGATGACCCCCCACCTCTACCTTGAGAGTCTAATATATTAAGATAATTGGGAATCTCCCCAAGGACAAGCTCACAATACAATTTCCTTAAGAAATACATTGGGACCTCATGATTACTGCAAGGAGGGGCATCAAAAACCATCCACCATATATCCCAAAAATTATTTCTAATACCATCATGTATGCACCAATGGATGGGAAACCATTTAGTTGTCTCTGTAACAATATCTTGTTCACTAGTCTTTCTAAATAATGCACAAATCCTCCCTTTTGTCATATCTTTTTTTTTAACATCTTGATATCATAATTTATTTGCATAATATATTTTTTGTTCATCCCTCTTAACCCATCAAATTTCCAACAGACCACTAATAGAACCTACATGGGTCTTAATGGACTCGAGGGAGGATGCCAATTGAGCTCTCATTGGATTGGTTTGTCCAAAAGCTTTCAACCTACCAATGAGTGCTTCTAATTCATTTTTGCTTCTTTCTATTTCATTTATTATGTTTTCTTGTGTGCTAGGAGGAGGTCTTCCAATTGGTGCAGGTTATGAAATTTGTTGTTCTTGTTGTGGAGGGTTTTGGTTTGGGTCTTGTTGCGGGTTTTGGTTTTGATATTCTTGGGGATTTTTTGGTTCATTATTCAAATTTCCTGATAAGAAATCAATTGAAATCTAAATAAATAAATAAATTTAAAGAAAAATTTAAAAAAACCCACAAAACAATACAAAAAACATATAAAACAATGCAAAAAGAAGGTTAGACAACATACAACGTGCTCATGATCTTGAACTTTGATAGCAAGAGGCATATTGGCAAGGCAAGTGGTGAAAATCTTTAATTTTTTTAGTCCACATATGCGTTGTAAGGAGGGGAAGTAGGAAAATGGAGATAAAATGAATGGGCTATGGGTATGCAGCCCATTTATAAAAATTTAAGTTTTCATAAAGCACGTACACACTATAGCACGTACGTGCTACTAAAAGTTAGACAAAAAAAAGGGTGTCACCTTTTTGGCAGCACAACTTGGTGTACTTACTCACTTATCTTGTTAAGATTGGATTTGAAAGGACAGATGATAACAAAAATTTGTACATGAAGATAGATAAAGAAAAAGGTATATTGTTATCTGAAATATTTGTTGATGACATAATATTTGGAGGAGAAGATGCTATGTGTAAAGATTTTGCAAATCAGATGATGCAAGAGTTTGAAATTTCAATGTTGGGTGAGATCAAATTCTTTGTGGGATTACAAGTCTATCAAATGAAGTATGGTGTATATATCACTTAGTCAAAATATGTCAAGGAGATATTGAAGACATTTGGACTTGAGGATTCAAAACCAGTAAGTGCACCTATGGTAATAGCACTCAAGCTATCAAAGAATGATGATTTAGCTGAGGTCAATAAAAAATTATACAGATCCATGATTGGCAAGTTGCAATATGTAGTACATAGCAGACTTGATATTGCATTAGTTGTGGGGATAGTTGCTAGATTCTCTACTAACCCTAGAGAGAATCACTTGATGGCCATGAAAAGAATAATGAGATTCTTGAAAGGAACAGAAGAGTATGGCTTATACTACATGAAGAATGAAAGTTTGAACTAAAAGACCACACTAATGTTGATTGGGTTGGAAATATTGATGATAGAAAGAGCACTAGTGGAGGAGCATTCTTCTTAGGTAGAAGACTTGTTGCATGGACAAGCAAGAATTAGAGTTGTACTTCCCAATCTACTGCTGAAGTAGAGTATATTGTTGCTGCTATTAATTGCACAAACATTGTATGGATCAAATAGTTACTAAAGGGAATGAAGGAAGAGATCACTAAACTAGTGATGTCATTGTATTGTGACAATAAAAGTGCTATAAATATATCAAAGAATCTTGTAATGCATACAAAGACAAAGTATATTGCAATAAAATATCAGTATGTAAGGGAATTGGTTCAAGACAAAGAGGTGAAGATGGAATATATTAACACAAAGGAGAAAATTGTTGAAATCTTCACCAAAGCATTACCTAAGGATGCTTATGAGTATCTGAGAGGTAAATTAGGGGTGATACCCCTATCAAAGGCTATGTAAAAGATAGAGGGAGTACCTTGCATCAAACAAGCTGACATTCATTTCATACAAATTGATGCAGTGGATCTTACTTTAGGAACTACCTAAAGTAATCACAGAGCTGAAATTTCAAATTAGTTACAAGCAAGGTGATAGAGGGAGAAAATTGAAGAGCCTGCAAAAGCCTATGTTTACATATATCAAGATGCCAAGTGTTGACTATAGGTTTTTGGCATTGTTGTCAAAGGGGGAAAAAGTATAATAAACTAATCAAGTGTACATTGATCAAAAGGGAGATGATCAAAGCAAAAAATTAAGGGAGAAAGTATAGTGCACAACGGGAGCAATGAAGTGAGAGTACATCATTAGAAGATAACAAGACTAAAAGAAAGAAAGAAAGAGGGAGAAAGTAGAAAACAAAAGAGGGAGATATTTAGATATTTTATTGATCCATGGAAGAAGAGAATGTTATATTTCGTAACCTAAAAGGGAGTTGTTGATAGAGGGAGAAGTTTTATTCGCAAGCTTTCTTCTTGGTATTGCCTTACTATTTCAACCTAGTTAGTTTGATAGAACAAGGTGTTCATCATCTATTTGACTAGTTGATCAGTTTGGTTTGCCATCAATGCCAAAGAGGAAGATTGTTGATATATGATTGAAAAGATCATTTGAGTAGAAGAATGTTGAGAGAATATTGTGTGTTTTCAATCATTATTTTGTCACTAATGTCAAACCTACTATATCTTGGTAAGATAATTGCTTATATGTTTCAAGCACTATCACTCATTTGATTGATGATGAGAATTTGATCAACAAGATGTAGCAAAAGTGCGTAGATGAAAGGTTGAGTTATGATTATGTATTAAAGTGTAAGAATCAGTTAAGACAGTGATAACATAATGTATTGATGATCTACTTGAGGTTACAAAATGATTGGCTACACTTAAAAAGTTTAGAAGAATAAGGTTAAACAAAGTTCATTTGCTAAGCTTGACCAAGTTGATAGGAGGTGTCGAGCAAGTTAGTAGGTGCTAAGCCAGATAGTAGATGTCGAGTGATTTCTAGTTGATGCCAAGCACCAGTAAAATCTAGTTGATGTCGAGTGATTTTACAATAGATGCCAAGTAACATAGTATGTGTCAAGCATCAATAAATTGATAATATCAAGCTGCTACATTATGAAAAAGATCAAAGATTTGCTAATTAAAAGCCAACAAGTTTATTTTCTTGGAACTTGCAAATCAAGAGGGAGATAAGATTGATGAGCTAGAGTCATAGAATCTTATGTAAACTATTTTGGAGGCAAATTCAAATGGATTCTAGGAGAAATTTCTAGAGAAGACAAGATATGAGGCAGATACATTGTATCCTACCTAATCCATTGAAAACCCTAAATTTTGAGATGGATAACGAGCGAGAAAAAGAGTTCTAATTCCCTATATGTAGGGATATCTAGTCATGAAGCAAAGTTGGATGGAGGTTAGAGAGTTTTGAATGCAAAAATCTGATAAGGAGAAGGAAGAGGGTTTTGTTCATCAAGTGACCCAAGAGAAGAAGTTTGCAATGGAAAACTAAGCAAGAAGGCTTAAAGAAGATGAATGCTTGAAGGGTGAACAAGTTGTCAGAACTGCAAAGTTTGAAAGCCAAGCAAAGTTGACGACTGAATAGTGATCTGTAATCTACAAATAAGGTTGTAAGTTGTATCAGATCAAATCTCTACTATTACTTTCTAACAATTGTATTAGATTAGGGTAAATCCTTTGGAGAAAGTTTGACTTAAAATTCATTGGAAAATCTTTTAACAGGGTGGCATTCCAAGTGAATGGTCTAAAGTCCTCTAACAAGGCTCACTTTTAACAGGATGATTAAAATCCCTTAATCGAGTCACATTTAAAAGTGTGTGTTGTAACCTTTAATAGGGTTGGTCTTTAACAAGGCATCACTTTTGAAGAGTGTAAAAGGAGTAGCATGTTACTGGTGGTTTTTTCCAAATTGGGTTTCTATGTTAAATCATTGTGTCAAGTATGCTAATGGATATGTTGTGTTTTATGCTTTACATTTCTGCATGTTGATTTAATAGTAACATATTAGTTTTGGTTAACACTCAATGAATGCATGCATGGTTAAGAATGTTATATGGGTTCACTAAATTGTGAAAAAAAATATTTTGTACATCTGGACCTTGAATATCTGATTCACCCCTTCCCCCCTCTCAATTTTTCTAAAAGAACTCCAACAATGTCATGATTCTAGATGAATCTAGGCACATGGGAAAACATTCTCCAAATCATCCCAAAATTCATCTCAAGTCGTCGATCTTTCTTTTAGTCAATGGTCGAGATCTCAGGTAGAATCTTGGAGTACACGTGTCCTGATTTTGAATTTATTTAATTATTTAAATAAACTATTATATACATAATATAATTTATAATTATTATTATAATAGTTATAATGTAATGTAAATAAAGGATTTTCTTTTCTATAATAATTTTTTTATTGTAAAGATGATATGAAAAATTCAATGAAGATATATTAAATTTTATAAAATAAAATTGGTGCAAGATATGAAACAAGTGTCACATAGTGGCTTAGTACTTGCCTTTAGTTTTTATATAAATATAATTGAAATTTAATAAATTTATTATAATATATAAAATATTTTAATTAATAAAAAATTTATATAATTATAATTTTCTGTAATGATGTTAATTTAAATTTAAATTTTATTCATAAATATAATCATTGAAATACATATGTTCTATTACATATATATCATATGGTTATAATTATGTTATATTATATTATATATTATGTTCTATTATAGAATAAATTATTATAATTAAAAAAATAAAAATTTATAATAATAATAAACCTTATATGATTATATAATATAAGTAATATTATATTTTAATCTATAAAAAATACATTATTAAAATATAAAATATAAGCCAATGCATTTACATTAAAAAAATAAAAATATTAATGTTAATGAATCAAATTGAAAATGAAATATTTAGCTCTTATATCCAGCCAATATAAGAGCTAAATGAAATCTATCAAACCCGGCCAATATAAGAGCTAAATGAATTCATCCAATCATAACTTAGAAAAATATTTTATAAAAAATTTTAAGTTAAAATTTTTGCATTTGTGCTATGTAATATATTAGTTTGATAAAATAAATTATAATGATTTATTCTTAATCACTAGTTAAAGTCTAAAATCCAAAATGTATCACAATAATACTTAGCCCTAAGCCTATTGGTGAGTACTAATAATAAATTATAATGACAATAGTTTAATTCAAATAAAATAATTAAAATTTAAAAATATAATTACAAATGCTATATTGTTATTCGTATTTATTATTTAGTTTCAAAATTAAAATGTAATATAGTTTAATTATCTATAAATTATTAACATATATTGATAATTGTGATAACTATTTATGAACATATTTATTAATAATATTAACCGAGTCCTAAAACTTAATTGAGCTTCGCAATGACCAAACACGTGTCATGATTCCAGATGAATCTAGGCACATGGGAAAATATTCTCCAAATCAGCCTGAAATTCATCTCGGGCTGTTGATCTTTCTTTTAGTCAACAGTTGAAAATTCGGGTAGAATCTTTGAGTACACGTGTCCCAATTTCGGGTAGAAATAGACTTTAACTTCAATCATTTAAAATTTGGCCCAAAATGAAACCACGGTCATTGAAAAGAATTTAAATAGCATATTAATTAATATAGAGAAAAATATTGAAATAAATGTTATTATTAATTATTATTATTATATTTTTAACTTTACATGTCAAAATCATGATGTTAATTTAATTACTTACATAAAATATTATATATATATATATATATATATATATATATATATATATATATAAGTTATAATAATTATTATAATAGTTATGATATAATATAAATAAAAGATTATCTTTTCTATTATAGAAATGATTTACTTTTCTATCATAAACTTTTTATTGTAAAGATGATATGAAAAATTCAATGAAGATATATTAAATTTTATAAAATAAATTAGTGTAAGATAATAATGACAATAATGTAATGTAAATAAAATAATTTAAATTTAAAAATTTAATTACTAATGTTATATTTTTATTCATATTCATTATTTAGTTTCAAAATTAAAATGTAATATAGTTTAATTATCTATAAATTATTAATATATATTGAAAATTGTGATAATTGTTTATAAACTATTTTTCATCATTTAAAATAGTTCATAATGAAAAAAATTTAGGTGACAAGATAGGTATGAAATAAAAAATTGACACATAAATTATCAAAATTTTATTTAACTATTAACAATTAATTATTTTAAACAAAGTCACAGACTAACATTTCAACTATGCATTAAGAATTGAGATGCCAAAAATAAAGTTGTAGATTAACAGGAAGTTGGAACAACGATTTGAGAAGCCAAAAATTATTGTTTTCATTGATAATATTTTAGAATGTACAAAGCATAGATATTCAAAATAGCTGATTATTTATCAACCTAGTTTTACTATTTCATAATTTACATTAAAGGGAAAGGCCCAATCCAAAGAAAAAATATATATCTTAAAAACATTTTTTTGCCCTAGGGCAATGCTGCAACGGTTAAGGAAACAAGATTTAGGAAACAAGGAATAGGAAACCAAGGAACAGGGAGGCTGGAAGCATCAGCGGACTAAGGGGTTGAGGGCTTGAAGCCTTCAATTAGAAAGGTCTTCAAGTCCCTCCATGAGGAATCTATTGGAGAAGATGATGTTGTTGAACTCATCCAGCCATCTGAAGTTGGTCTCACTGACATTGTCCAACAACAACCACTTCTGTAGAAAATCTCTCACAAGTTGTGCCCACTTCCTATGGCGAGTCAATTGTTGTTCGTTCATGCTGAGTAGGAAAGGATTCTTCTATATAATGCTTCCTATGCCTTGCTGCTAGCACTTGTCTGCTACATCCACAAAAAGGATGTCAATGCCTAACCCCAGTACCTTCTCGGCCAATACAAGAATTTTGATATCATTTTCTAAAAATGTTTCCTTAAAAACATTACGCAGAAAGATCAGAATGTCTATTTGACTATCTCCAAGGTTGAGAAGATATGTGAGGAAGCAAGAGATAATATCGATGGACACACGATACCTCTTATTATTTCTTAAGAATTCATGATCGAAGACCATGAATATAGCATGGAGGATAAAAGGACTTTGGGCATCTAGCTTGCAAACCATGGCAAGGACATTGTCAAGAATCCTGCCCAAAAAGGGCTTTTGTAGAGCCATTGCAGTGCATTTCAGATGAATTTTTGTATACATGACTAAGATTCAAGAAACTTTGCAAATTGAATTCAGGTTGAAGAATTTGAGAAATGATAATGAAAGAGGAATTGAAGAGGCTATTTAATGGTAGTTGCATTAAATTCTTTGGTGTTTGTGATCTTTCATATCTTATTTTTTCATATTCCTATTAATTTTCAAGTGTGTGAAATGTCGAAATGTACTGACATTAATGTCAGACAGTCAAAAGTGCCTGACATTGAGTAAATCCCAGTTAGATATTACTGTGAAAAACTTTCCACCTGTCTCCATTCTAGAGAATTTCATGTGACTCCAAGTATTTTCAAGTGAGTGGCCTCGAAATGCATCTTCTGTCGTTGATCTCTAATTAATCAATGATCAATAAAACTATTGTATTTACTATTAACAATACGAAAGTGACGGTAGCCAACTTGGTAATAGTAACACTGACATAACAACATTATGACATTATTAATAATAGACCTAAGATAGTACACAAATTGAAACTTAAAGTGACTACTCAGTAGTTAGTACAGTCACTAGCCAATGCACGTGCAAATTCGCTTTCAGATTAAACAATTTTTCAGTTTACCACTAAAGGTTAGCCAAGACCATTATTATTCATTTTTCTACAAAACAAGTAATTTGCCTCTGACATTATTATTTCATTTTTGGAAAGGGAAAAAATAGTCATCATTTATTTATATGTCAACAAGAAAAAATATTAATTCGCCACATTTAAAATGATTTTTGCTAGGACAAGAAAAAAATCGCCTACATATTATATTTTATTTCCCTATATGGAACAAAAAAATCACCTTTAACATTAAAATTTTTCTACCCACAAAATGTTAGATTTGCCAGCATTTTAGACTTTTTTTTTGAAAGGGATTTCTTAAAGTTATCACTATTAAAATTTAAATCATTTTATAAATTATAAAAAATCATAATAAAATGCATTACATAGATGTTTATGTACATTTCAAAATAACATGAACATATTAAAGAATTCATCAACCACAAGATTATAATGAAAGAAAAAATGACAATTAACATTAGGTATATAGAGTGCCAATCCCTAACATTCCCTATCATAATAAATATTTAATGCCTTATTGATATTCACATCTCTAGCCCACCTTCATATATTGAGAATATACATGCATAAAAAGATAGTGTATATGTAATATAAATAAAATTAAAATAAGATTATTAGTATTCAATCTTTCATTTAAGATATTCGACTATTTATATTAGACTATTTCTAAAAAGAATGATCTTGTTCTCTATATGTATATGTATATATATATAGTCTATTCAGTCACTAATCAGTCTGTACTTCAAATTAAATAATGATTACATTAATTTATATTTATAATATACATAAAATTAAAATAAGATTATTAGTATTCAATCTTTATTTAAAATAATCAACTATTTCTAAAAGACTAATACTAAAAATGTTCTTGTTCATATATATATATATATATATATATATATGCCTTAATATAAACAAGAAAAATTATTTTATATATGTAAATATATAATCTATTCAATCACTAATCAATCTACTTCAAACTAAACAATGATTAAATTCATTTATATATTACAATCGACATATCCATTCTTTCATTGTCTGTCAGTAAGATGCAATGCTATATTATAATGTTTTGAGTGTTCCTCTTTGTCTTATTCCAATCCAAGCTTGTGGTCTTTCTTTCTTTACATTTCGATGGGGTTGGTACCAAACACGGTATCCTTATTTTATATTCTAGTTTTAAAACATTTTCTGAAACTTCCTTGTTCCTTGTGCGATCTTTCATCATGTTATCGTGAAGGTTTGGATGTGACAGCGTAGCAGGCAAGATTTTCCTTTCCTACTATTTATATTTGCTGCAATGCTCCTTTCTCAAATGAATAGTCCCCCTACTGAAAAACATGGCCCAACCACAAAAATAATGCTGAAAACTTTCATACCAATCTTTAAAACAAGACAAATAATTGTTGAAACACTACAACAAATCTTACCAGTACAATAATATTGTTCCACCATGTACTTGCAATTTACACTTATACATCAATTCATCTCAGTGATTAGGAGATGGGGAGGGCACAGTAAGAAGCATAAGCAACTCTTTTAGCTTGGTGATAGATCATAGAATATGATCTGAAATGTTGATAGTAAAAAACAATTATATACAATTGTTTTCAAATGTGTATATATGAATATTATCATAGATTATGAAAACCTGGTACCTTTTAAGCGTTCATCAATCTCACTACTTCGCTCATGGAAGGTCTCAATTCAGGGTTTCCCTGTAAACACAAAGAGGCAATGGACGCCATGGACTCCACTTGCTTGTAGTCATAGCAACCATTAAGTCTGCAGTCAATGATTTCACTAAGTCTGGTGGTATTCTCCAAAAATGGAGAAGCAAAAACAGCCAAGAGCTTTCTCTTCTCCCCACAAAAAGCCTTCATGCCAGTAATAAGCTCCAAAAGCAGCACACCATAACTATAGACATCGGTCTTCTTACAAACTATTCCACTCTTGAAACAGTGTGGATCAATATAACCAGGAGAACCCAGGACACTACTCTTAGTCAAATAAGAGTTTTCTCCCGTTCTAGAGAACCCAAAATCACATAGCTTTGCATTGTAATTATCATCAAGAAGAATGTTGGAAGATTTGATGTCACAGTGAAGAATGGGAGGGTCACAGAGCTCATGAAGGTAATGCAAGGCAGATGCAATTTGACGTGCTATGCTCACACGACGTGGCCATGCAAGAAATTTATCACTCCCATGCAAAGTATCATGCAAGTTTCCATTCTTCACGTACTCAAGAACAAGAACTCCTGCTTCTGCAAATTCACAGTCAAACTTGCAAAGATCAGCCAGGCATATATATATGATAAATACAGATGATTTCTCTAAGACTGCTTTTGAATTTAATTGGTTAAAATGTTGAAGTTTTATTGCAGACATTGACATTCAATTCTTTATCAGAAAGTGTAGCATATAAGGATATCTTGAATCATTTGAAAGAAAAAGTGGACAATCTAAATGAACTTTTTGAAGAGATAAGGCAGACTTGCAAATTAGAAAGCTTCTTGGACACGAGTCATAATAGAAAAGAATTGACATCGAAAGAAATTTACAAATATGACAATTATCTAAATGAACACTTTGAAGAGACAAGGCCTCACAAATTGGTAAGCTTCTTGGACAAGATTCAAATAGAAGAGTCGACATAGAAAGAAGTTTACAATTGTGGCAAAGTCTAAATGAGATCTTTGAAGAAATATTTGTAAGTCTCTTGAATAAGATTAATAATAGAAGATCCAACTCTAAAAATATATTAATATTTTGACTTTTTATCCCTTAAACTATTTGGTCTCATTAACGCCATTGAAAATTGCTTATACTTTCATTCATCTATAAATACATTTGAATTAGATTGTAAGTAATGACTCTAAATCTTTTGTAGAAGGTAGTGATTCTTGGATTTCTATTGCCCATTTCTAATGTAGTTGTTTATAATGGATCATACATATGTAATCATAATCAACAACCAAAATAAAAGTCAAAACCTGATTTGGGTTTTGCAGGATGCCATTAATTTTACCTCTTTCATCGCAGTAGCCAACAAGGTTAACCAAATTAGCATGGCGTGCACGCAACAATGCATCTAATTCTTGCATGTAAGCACGTCTTAAGACCTCAAAGTTTCTCCCCACAACTTTCACAGCACAGACAGTCTTATGATCATCCAAAACCGCTCTATAAACGGTACTGAAACCACCTTCTCCTGCCACCATTCCAAAACCCTCAGTAGCCATCTCTATTTCTCCCCATGAAAACCTCCTAATCTCAGAGGACCCATTATCAATATGACTCATGACAAACCCACTTTTACTACTCTTATTGCACTTCCTTGCCAATAACCAGAAGATATATGGTACAAATGCCATGGAAACTACAAAATCTTTCAATATGATGTGGGAAACTATAAATCTTTCAATATGATGTAGGAAACTACAAATCTTTCAATGTGATGTGAAATAAAGTGGAGTGTTAAGATATAAATAGTGGGTGTCTAAATTAGCGGTGGCCAGGCATTTTCCTAGCAAACGATGAGTGCAATCATGAAGCTAATTCGGTGTTTGAAACGGAAGTAAATGAGGCAGGTAAGGTGACCCCATCAGAGTATCAGAGAAGCTTCAGAGGGAATAATAAGTTGTAAAATGGTCCCATGAAATTCATGTTGAGGTCTATAGGAATAGTAAGTCAAAGAAGAAATGATAAACCCTAAACCCTAAAACAAGGGGGTTGAGGATGAGGTATCTCGTGTACAATGTGGGTCTATGAAGGCTGCTGCTTAACGCGTCACAAAATGTATTGTTTAAGATTCAGATCATGAGAAAACCAATAGCAAAGTATTGGACCGTTTGTATGTCCATTTCAGTGACTGGTGTTTTTTTTGGTTTGCTTTTTATTATTTTACACGAGTTGCATGGACATGGAGGGACATCATTTCCATCAGAATTTTATTTATTACGTGGGCTTTGAACCATGTTTTTAGCCCACACGCAATGGGAATAAAATAGA
The DNA here is from genome assembly GCA_028749045.1 of Cupressus sempervirens. Classification (NCBI taxonomy): domain Eukaryota; kingdom Viridiplantae; phylum Streptophyta; class Pinopsida; order Cupressales; family Cupressaceae; genus Cupressus; species Cupressus sempervirens. The sequence goes on from CM053793.1 coordinate 540,487,297, forward strand.
GGAACTTTAATGAAACATAAGGGGCCTATTATAAAAGTTTTTCAATTATTGGATTTTCTTGGTGAAATGTCCGTTGAATTGACTCCATGCAAGACAGGCCTTGAGATTTGCACATTTTATAATCACTCAACTAATGTTTTTAGAGACACTTGGTCATATAAAAAGCACTTTTATCATATTATAATTTTTAGGGATATTGAACTGTTTATGAAGACTCTCTAGGAGAAAATCATGGAAGGTACGTATAGCTCGAGAATCAACAAAATAATATAAATGTATTAGGCTTAAATTTTAAGAGGACAAGGTAATTTCAAGACAAAAATGCATTAAAGACAAATAAAGTCAATTCTCTTTTTTTTCCAGATTCACGAAAATGTAGTGATTTTTTTTCTAAGTCCCAAACATTGCAGATCATGAAGATCAAATGCTGAAATTTTAAGAAATTTCATGATGCTTTTGATTTTTTAAAAATTGATCAACTATACAGTTTGTAGGGAGGATAGCCATGTCCAATTTTAGGAGCCTTCAAAAATGAATCTTGACTCTTTAAGGGTATGGCATTATTCTCTTCTTTTGAACATTTTAGATATCTAAGGATTTTAATGAGTAGAAGATATTGTTTTCAGGGTTTGATTGTATAATATTTGAGTCTAGTTTATTGATCTATGCATTCATGGGTAATTCATAAGAGTTCAACTCTCACTAGAATGAATGGAACACTTGTATTTAGGTGATGCTCACAAGGGTGAAGGATTGTGCTCTCCCACCCCCAACACCTAGATGCAACAAGTGCTAAGTGCTTCATTTGTTCTGGTGAGAGATGAGTTCACATGGATCACAATCTAAGAACCTTGCATCTTTGTGGTGAATACTTCATGAATGTATTGTCTATATAATCTTAAGTAGACAGCTTTAGAATTCTTTGATTTTTCTAATTTTTCTATTTTTCTAAAATATTTTTTTTTGACTGATAGTCATTTATAAATGTGTATTAATGATTATTACGTATGAATGTCAAGGTTATCAATTCAAAAAAAACCTATATTTTAAATATAATATTTTTATAATAAAATACCTTATAAGTATTTCAATGAATATACTTAAGGATTTTCTTTCAAATTCAAATATAAGCAATTGAAAAAATATATTGAAAATTAAATATATTATTATAAAAATTAAATTAAATATTAATTACAAACTAGATATTCATATAATAATATGAAATAGTATTAATTTAACGAAACCTAAAATTCATACTCAAATACAATAAAATATTTCTTTAAAACAATATTGATCTACTAAAGAGAAAAAAAAAAAAAGTTGGTGATAAAGCAAACATAACATGTTGGTAAAAGTTTTCATCATCAAACTTTTATTAATGTGAAAAATAAAACCTAAACTTATAGATTACTTTAAGCAGACAAAGTTTGATAGAGAAAAAGGAAAAATAGATTTTAATATGGAAAAAGGTTAAGAAAAACACTCTTAAGAAAAATGGATATAGTTTTCAAATAAAGACTAAGAGAGTTTTATTTTATGGAATATTTCATGATTTTTGAGTAATTTAAATTAGTGTCTTTATGTAAATAAAATAAAATGTTCAAAGAAATCAAAACTAAGATTTCAATCATTCAAACCTTTAGGTCTTTCTCTCAAATGTGGCCAAGTCTATGGTGCAATAATGTAGTCTCTATGTGGGTAATTTTGATTTATTAACAAAAGAATACTTAGGTATCCAAAGGCACCCTTATAGATTTTATGATTATTGAACTATTTTTTATTGAAAATTATTTATTGCAAGAGTGAGTAGATTTCCACAATCTATGAGGTAATGTATATGTTGCATTTGGATTTGATTGTGAGTTTTTTTGCATCAATATTTTGTATTACATTTTGTGATCCATCATCATTTTCTCTGATCTCAAATGTTGATGAGAAAAACCTACATAATGATCTAGAATGAGTAGAAAGATTGCAATTAATCATATTGCATTATTTAAGAATATTAAATTATATATTTAGAATTATTAAGAGAAAATCATAGAAGGTACATATGTCTTAAGATTCAATAAAATATTCTAAATGTTGCTAAGGCTCATACTATTAGAAAGCTAAAATATATAATCCATTGCATCATAGGGAAATGGAGGGAAACCATTTTGAGGGGATAAGATCATGAAGAGGGCTTGTTCAGGGGTATAACATTATTCCATTTTCTTGAGCATCTTATAGATCAAAGGGTTGTGTGTCTTAGCAATTAATACCTAATAAGTAGAGTGTCTATATGGTCTTAAATGTCACAACTTTGAACTTTATCTAATTGTTTAATTCTTTTAAATAAAATATTTTTAAATATATATTTTAAATATCTATTAACAACTATGATGCACTAGCCCACAACAAGCATGTTTTCAACCTAGCTCTACAAATTCCTAATAAAAAAAAATTCAAATTTCAAACTCATTGAACTACACATGGTCATAAAAAATGAGGGGGTATGTTCCTCCATAGTCGGATCCTCCAACCAAAGTGGTTGACATTCCCTCTAATGCAAGAGAATCTTGGGTTTTCTTACAATTCTACATGTTTGGAGAGATTTTGGTTATGTGTTGTGGAGCTTGGCAGATACTAGTGTTCGGCATACACTGGGAGCTCAACATGGTCTAGGAACTCAGCATTGTCTTTGGTTGTTCGACATCGTCTTAGGACTTGGCATGGTTGTTGGTTGGTCAACATGGTCTTTGGTTGCTCGGCATGGTCTTTGGTTGCTCAACATGGTCTATGGAGCTTGGCCTTGCTTAGGAATTTGGTGCCTGTTGCAAGTCATGTAACTAATTTTCCACAATGAGTTAGAGGATGCAAATTTCAAGGATTGAAGAGGGCCTAGAGTACTAACTACATTTTGAAGCGCATATTCTAATTCAATTAGAGCTAGGAGATATCATGATTTTACTTGGATATCAATTTTGGGCATTTAATTGTTGTTGCAGGCCAACTTATGGCATTTAATTTATGAATTTGTATTTAATTTATATTATGGGCTGACTTGTGGCTTAGATTGGTATAAGTAGGGGTTGTGGGGAAGTCTTTAGTCATTATTCATCCATTGTGGAGAAGAGGAGGAGCTTGAAGAGCGAATTTGGAGAAGAGCTAGTAGTTGTAGCTTGGAAAATAAGGAGATTGCTTGGTGGGCTTGCAAGCACAAGTTGAGATCTTCCTTGGGGATTTCTACTAGAGGGTGGATCTAGACTAGCTAGGGTTTGGATTGGATCTTGAGGGATCTTGCAGAACTATTACTTGCTTTGTATGGTTGTAACCAAGAAGGCCCTATAGCCCAGCACATTGCATGTAATCAGTTATATTTTATGAATATATAATTATAATTTGCTATCAGATCTTGCATTGTTGTTTCTTGTTGGTGCGTTTCCACTACATGGTTATTTGTTGGGGGCTAGGACATCTCCTTTGGGATTCTCCTACCTTGCACTATGTCACCCTTAGAGGTTCTTGCTATAGTCTCGCCTAATGTAACACTTTTGGAAGGATTTTTCATAAACAAATCCTATGGGCCAAAATGGAAACCTTGGGAATTCCTAAAGTAATCATAGGGGAGGGAATGAAAAATGTGACTCTCCAAAATAAAGTTGAAAATTTGTCCTTTTAATGGGACCCAAGTAAGTGGCCTACAATCTTATGCCAAAATATATTCAAATGGAAAAAGGAACAAAAATTAATCTTTTGAACATAGCAATGGATAGAATTGTTTAAGACATGAACAATAATTTGCTAGGGAAAGATATATGCTTTAAACCAACCATAGGTATGGTATGGAGATGGGAGCAACTATAAGAACTTGAAAGATAGTGTGTCTACCAACACAATGTTAGGAAGTCTCTTCTTTTTCAAATTCATTGAGGTAGAGGATGTGATCAAGATCCTAGAAGGATCATTGTTAGAGTAAATGGTTATATAGTTTAATTAATTTAATAATATTGATTAACTAATTAACTTTTTTTTTAAATTAATTTAGCTTAATTTGGGAATCTTTTGTTTGCATTTAGTAATTCTTTTATTTTATGGATGCATCTTAGGTTTTCCTTATTTAGATTGATTTTGCATCTCTTTTTTAGCATCATTTCTTGCTATAAAAGCAATCAATACCTTTGTTATTTACAAATCATTTCCACATATGATTTTTCCTCTATGCTTCTAAACAAATTTCTTGTTTGAGAATTTTGTCTTGTATGTAGGAGGTTAATTCCATGTAGGTGATTATTCGGCTTGTGATAATTCATCATTTCTATATGCAACATGGTATTAAAGATCTAGATATGTTGCTTCCTATTCATGTTTTAAGGGATCCTCTCTTATATGATAAAATTGAAATGTGAGGGTGGCTAAAAGATTTGGACACTTTGGCACAAAATAAATGTCACCATTGTGCTCAAAAAAGATAAACCCCCTTAAGCCAAAATTGTGATGTTGTATGCAAAATGATTCATGTACTACTTATGTAGGTAATGACATAGATGCTAACATAGATAGGTTTGATATTTTAACTTTAAAAATGCTAAAAACTACACATGATTTGTTTAAAAGAAGTCAAAGCTCTCAGTTTTTATTTTTTTAAAAAGAGGTGAAAATGCATGTGTGTCATTTTTTCTACATAAAAAGTACTTACAATATTCTTTTTGACATCAACAATCTAGTCTTTTATGTTTGGTGGTCCCACCAAAATAAGTCTTCAACTAAATTTAGTAGTGTTTTGCTAAATTTAGCCCAAAACTCATTTTGACCTACTGGTCTCTTTTTGGTCATAACTTGAGCATACAATGTCAAAATTGAGCAAACAAGATACCACTAGAAAGATGATTTTGAATTCCACCCAGTGTTGAAGATTTTTTTTTTGAATTTTCCATGTTATAAGATTTTCTTCCAATTAAACTTAGAATTTATTTTTTCTATTCGTAGGTGCATAGCTTGTGCACTTAGGCTTCATTTTTTATAAATGAAAAGGTGTAAAAGGTCTTTTATTGCTCTTTCTAGATTTGTAGTCAATTTTATTAGGGTATTTTTTAATCAGATATGTAAATATCATACATTAGTGGTTTTTTTAATGCACTTTCCAACTTTCAAGATCTCTCATATTGTAAGAATTTGGAGTTCTCTCATCTTTTTGAATTTGTAAGGATTTCTAGTATTAATTGATGTTATGCAAAGCATTTTTTCACTCTTTAGCTCCATGCTATTATGTATTTGGTTATGAGTTGGTAAGGGTGGTGTGGCCCTTTAGTAGTGGTATCAAAGCTTACACAAAGAGAGCTACCACAAAGAAGAGCTTATAATCAAAGAGCTTTCACTTGAAGAGCTTTCACCACAAGAGATTTGATCTAAAGAACTTTCATCCAAAATCTTACACTTGAAGATCTTACATGTTGAGATCTTCCCTACAAATGCTCACATGCCTTACTTATATAGGCACTTACCACCCAAGATATAACAAACACAACCAATGTGGGATAAAAGGTAAATACAACTAATAATAAATATTGATTTCTCACTTAATTACAACCAAGCACCACCATGTGGTCCAATTAGAAAATTGCATTGTTTTTGTAGGATACAAAAAAAATTAAACGCATGATTTAAGGAACTTTCCACAAACTCCTAAAATTCCACATATACATCTGGATAAGTGAAATAACACATTTTTATATTTTTCTCTTTATATTCCCCCTATTCATCTTGAAAAATGAGGGTAAGTGCACCAATTTGTGGTGCCAAAGAGGGGGTATAAGTGGACACCTTTTTCTAAAACCAGCAATTTCTGAACTTCAACAAGAATTTGAAGATAGTTACACTCAAAATTTTAAGATATGACAAAAACAAAAGTAGTAGTTCTTTGAACCTAGTTTCTAAACTACTATTTTTTTTTCAAAATGGTTTAGTTTTAGGTCCTCAAAAAGGAGGGCCACAAAAAGTGGTACTGTTTATTCCAAAAAAACATAACACAGTACCAAGTGTGGCCCCCCTAATATTTTAACTTTTTTTTTGAAATTCTTTAATTGCTCTAGTCAAAAGTTACTTAACACTATGCAATTTATCCCAAATTTTTTGGGTAATTTTATAATATGTATTTTATTTTTTATGAGTTTTCTAACTAGACACATCCCAAAAATGTGAAATATCTATGTGCTACCCCTAGAAATGATTGAAAATTAATATAAAATCAAAACTTCTTTTTTTCAAAGTGTGTAGAATGGAGTTTAGTTTGTAAAAAACTAAGTTGTTGCAAAATTTGATGAACGAGCTAAAATCTACAATCCAATTAGTACATTTTGGTTTTTGACAAAAAAATGGACATACATTCAAAAGAAATTATAGATGAAAGGATTGAAATAGTTCAAATAAAAAATAAATTATATGGTTATATAGCTAACATAGAGACCTACAATGTCATGTAACCTGATCTTATCAATGCTCAACCACGAGGAATCTTGAAGGAGAGCACACAAGAAAAATCAATCATTTCTTGTATGTTTGCAGCAAAACACATCTCAGACCAGTTTATAGACTCCAAACCTTTGGGTTGGATCACCAAGGAAAAACCAAGCCTTAGGCTTGGTAGGATGAAAAGGTTTGAATAGCGCATATACCCTATAGCATGTGCGCACTATAGCACACACGCGTTATTTAAAGCTTTTTAAATTTGGGTCTCAATAGCACATTTTCTCTATAGTGCGCACGCACTATTGAGACCTAAATAGTGCATAGAGAGAGAGAAGAAGAGAGACAAAGCAAGAGCGAGAGAGAGAGAGGGGGGGTAGGTGTGTGTGTGTGTGTGTGTGTGTGTGAGAGAGAGAGAGAGAGAGAGAGAGTAGGGGATGGGAGAGGGGAGAGAGAGAATAGGGGATGGGAGAGAGAGGAAGTGAGAGAGAGTAGGGGTGGTAGAGAGAGTATAGGATGGGAGAGAGAGGAAGTGTGAGAGAGAGTAGGGGTGACAAAGAGAGAGTACGAGATGGGGGAGAGAGATTGAGAGTATGGGATAGGAGAGAGAGGAAGTGTGAGAGAGTGAGTAGGGGTGGTAGAGAGAGTACAGGATGGGAGAGATAGATTGAGAGTAGGGGATGGCAGAGAGAGTTGGAAATAGGAGAGGGAGTGAGAGAGGGAGAGAGAGAGAGGGAGGAAGATGGGAGTGTGTGAGAGAGAGAGTAGGGCATGGGAGAGAGTGTGAGAGTGTGAGAGAGAGTAGGGGTGGTATAGAGAGAAAGTAGGGGATGGGAGAGGGGAGAGAGAGAGAGTAGGGGATGGGGGAGAGAGAGTAGGGAGGGAGAGAGTGAGAGAGAGAGACAGTAGGTGGTGGGAGAAAGAGAGAGGGGGGGGATGGGAGTGTGTGTGAGAGATCTAGAGAGTAGGGGATGGGAGAGGAGAGAGAGGGGGTGGGAGTGTGTGAGTGTGTGAAAGAGAGATCTCGAGTATTGGATGGGAGAGGGGAGAGAGAGAGAGAGAGAGAGAGAGAGAGTAGGTGGTGGGAGAGGGAGTGGGAGAAGGAGAGAGAGGGGGGGAATGGGAATGTGTGTAAGAGAGAGAGAGAGTAGGAGATGGGAGAGAGAGGAAGTGTGAGAGAGAGTAGGAGTGGCAGAGAGAGTACACGATGGGAGAGAGAGATTGAGAGTAGGGGATGGGGGAGAGAGAGAGAGAGAGTACAGGATGGGAGAGAGAGATTGAAAGTAGGGGATGGGGGAGAGAGAGAGAGTAGGTAGTGGAAGATAGAGTGGGAGAGGGAGAGGGAGAGAGAGAAGAGGAGGAGGAGGAGGACATGAGTGCATGTGTGTGAAAGAGAGAGAGTAGGGAATGGGAGAGGGGGGAGAGAGAGAGTAAGGGATGGGGGAGAGAGAGTAGGTAGTGGGAGAGGGAGTGAGAGAGGAAGAGAGAGGGGGGATGGAAATGTGTGTAAGAGAGAGAGAGAGAGAGAGAGTAAGGGATGGGAGAGAGTGTGAAAATGTGAGAGAGAGTAGGGGTGGTAGAGAGAGAAGAGAGGGAGAGAGTGAGAGTGAGAGAGAGTGTGTGAGAGAGAGTAGGTGGTGGGAGAGGGAGAACGAGTGAGAGACAAAGCAGGGGATGGGAGAGGAGAGAGAGAGAGGGGGGATGGGTGTGTGTGTGTGTGTGAAAGATAGAGAGTAGGGGATGGGAGAGGGGAGAGAGAGATAGGGAGAGAGAGTAGGGGATGGGAGAGAGAGAGAGTAGGTGGTGGGAGAGAGAGTGGGAGAGGGAGAGAGAGAGGGGGGATGGGAGTGTGTGTAAGAGAGAGAGTAGGTGATGAGAGAGTGTGAGAGTGTGAGAGAGAGTAGGGGTGGCAGAGAGAGGGGATGAGGGAGAGAGAGAGAGAGAGAGAGAGAGAGAGAGAGAGAGAGAGAGAGAGAGTAGGTGATGGGAGAGAGAGAGAGAGAGAGAGAGATAGTAGATGGTGGGAGAGGGAGTGGGAGAGGAAGAGAGAGGGGATGGGAGTGTGTGTGAGAGATCTAAAGAGTAGAGGATGGGAGAGGAGAGAGAGAGAGGGAGGGTGGGAGTGTGTGGGTGTGTGAAAGGGAGATGGTAGGGGATGGGAGAGAGAGAGAGAGAGAGAGAGAGAGAGAGAGAGAGAGAGAGTAGGGGATGGGGGAGAGAGAGGGGGAATGGGAATGTGTGTAAGAGAGAGAGAGTAGGGAATGGGAGAGAGTGTGAGAGAGAGTAGGGGGTGGCAGAGAGAGTACGGGATGGGAGAGAGAGTGAGAGTAGGGGATGGAAGAGAGTGTGAGCGAGAGTAGGGGATGGGAGAGAGAGAGAGTGAGAGTAGGGGATGGGAGAGAGAGATAGTAGGAAATGGGAGAGGGAGTGGGAGAGGGAGAGAGAGGGGGGGATGGGAGTGTGTGTGAGAGATTTAGAGAGTAGGGGATGGGAGAGGAGAGAGAGGGGGGATGGGAGTGTGTGTTTGTAAAATAGAGAGAGTAGGGGATGGGAGAGGGGAGAGAGAGAGAGAGAGTAGGAGATTGGGGAGAGAGAGTAGGCAGTGGGAGAGGGAGTGGGAGAGGAAGAGAGAGGAGAAATGGGAATGTGTGTATGTGAGAGAGAGAGAGAGAGAGTAGGGGATGTGAGAGAGTGTGTGAGATAGATTAGGGGGTGGCAGAGAGAGCATAAGAGAAGGGAGAGAGAGAGAGAGAGAGAGAGAGAGAGAGAGAGAGAGAGATTAGAGGATGGGAGAGAGTGTGAGAGAGAGTAGGGGATGGGAGAGAGAGTGAGAGTAGGGTATGGGAGAGAGAGTAGAGAGGGAGAGAGAGATAGTAGGTGGTGGGAGAGGGAGTGGGAGAGGGAGAGAGAGAGAGAGGGGGGGATGGGAGTGTGTGTCTGTGAAAGAGAGAGTAGGGGATGGGAGAGGGGAGAGAGAGAGTAACCTGAGAGAGAGAGAGAGAGAGAGTAGTGGATAGGGGAGAGAGAGTAGGTGGTGAGAGAGGGAGTGGGAGAGGCAGAGAGAGAGGGGGGATGGGAGTGTGTGTAAGAGAGAGAGTGGGGGATGGGAGAGAGTGTGAGAGAGTGAGAAAGTAGGGGGTGGCATAAAGAGAGAACGGGATGCGGGAGAGAGAGTGAGAGTAGGGGATGGGAGAGAGTGTGAGAGAGTGTAGGGGGATGGGAGAGAGATAGTGAGAGTAAGGGATGGGAGAGAGTGAGTGAGAGAGATAGTAGGCAGTGGGAGAGGGAGGGAGAGAGGAGAATGGGAGTGTGTGTGAGAGATCTAGAGAGTAGGGGATGGGAGAGGAGAGAGAGAGAGAGAGAGTAGGGAATGAGAGACTTGAGAGAGAGTGAGAGAGAGAGTAGGGGATGCAAGAGAGAGTGAGAGAGAGAGTAAGCGATGGGAGAGGGAGTAGGAGAGGGAGAGGGAGAGAGAGTATGGGATGGGAGAGAGAGAGTAGGCGGTGGGAGAGGGAGAGAGAGGGGGGATGGGATTGTAAGAGGGAGAGAGTAGGGGATTGGAGAGGAGAGAGGGTGAGAGAGAGTAGGGGATGGGAGAGAGAGTAGGCGATGGGAGACAGAGAGCAAGAGAGAGTAGGGGATGGGAGAGGGGAGAGAGAGAGGGGGGATGGGAGTGTGTGGGATAGAGAGAGTAGGGGATGGAAGAGGAGAGAGGGTAAGAGAGAGTAGGTGGTAGGAGACAGAGATTGAGAGAGAGAGAGAGAGTAGGGGATGGAAGAGGAGAGAGAGCAAGAGAGAGAGAGAGAGAGAGGGAGAGTAGGGGATGGGAGAGGGGAGAGAGCAAGAGAGAGTAGGGGATGGGAGAGGATAGAGAGTGAGAGAGTAGGGGATGGGAGAGAGAGAGTGAGAGAGAGTAGGTGATGGGAGAGGGAGAGTGAGAGAGAGAGAGTAGGGGATGGGAGAGGAGAGAGATAGTAAGGGGAGAGAGAGTAGGGGATGGGGGATGTTGGGATAGGGAGAGATGTGTTTTGACATAGTGCATACACACTATGTGAAATCACCTTAAAATGGTCAAAAAGAAAGCTTGGGTTCCTTTTGATCCATATTATGCATTTTGTCTATTGTGTATTCTATTGTTCCAATAGAAAACATGGGTTTCAAGCTATTGGAAGTTAGAAAACACTATTTGAAGACTTTTTGAAGCTAGAAAACACCAAATTCAATCATTAGATCAACTTTTTGAATATTTTTTCTATAGAAAAGGTTAGTACAGTCCTCTTTTTAAATATTGTTTGTTGATATATAGAGACAGATTTGATTATAATTTGACATGTTGTTTAGTATATAGTGAATTCATTGAAATTTGTATATTTGAATGAATTGTTATTTAGAAATGGTTAGAAATTTGGCAAGTTGTTTGATATATATTGTGTATTCATTGAAATAACTATAATTTTTATATGTATTTGAATGATTTGTAATTTACAAATTGTGAGTAATTCATATTTTTGAATAATTTGACATGTAGAAATCATCATCATGCCAAGGAAGAAATCAAAAACTCAAAAAAATGAAGATAAGGAGAGAGATTTAGCAATTAAAAGAGATAAAATGAAACTACTATGTGAACAAAGAAAATTGTGAAGCAATAATGAAGAATTGAATTTCAAAGAGGATAAAGAACCACTAATACAAAGAAACAAAGATGAAGAATTGTAAAGACAAAGAGAAGAAATGAGACTATTACACTCAAGAACACAATTAAATTGTGAAGCTACACCATCTTTTAATGTTAGAGTCATATCATCCTCTCATGTTGAAGAGAAACTAATTTGTAGATCTGATGATGTACACACTCTATCACGTCATGTTGAAAGCACAACATCAACATATCAAGTAGGTGATATTCCATCTTTTACATTTTATTACCAAGGGACATCATCTTTAGTTTAAGGTACGCAAAAAACTCAACCTTATGTTGATGTTCAAAATATTGAGGGAATGGAAGAGATTATAACACCTTCTAGAATTCATTTTAGAAGACCAAAATATTTGACTGATATTGATACTAACATTTTCAAATCAATGCCTGACAAGATTAGCAAGTGTACTTGTCAAAGAAAAGTTAATCATAGGTGGAGATTATTCTTTGAAGAATTGAATATTATAGGTCAATGCCAATTATTTTTTGAAATGATAAAGAATTTAAAATTTAGGCCTATCATTAAGATTCTTAGGCTAAGAACGATGGATGATTCAAATAAAAAAAGAAATGTAAAGAATCTAATGAGTGCTTATGACAAAGTGGGTTCTGAATCACACACCAAAGATAGTAATATCACAAGACGAGTACTTACATCGAAAATAGTAAGTACCCAAATGAAGAAAGCTTGACTCATGAGAAAGACAAGCAAAACATTGAAAATTTTTAGAGGTACTCTAAGGAGAGCCATGCTAAGGCGTGAGAGATTGGAAGATCCAACAAAAAATGAGTTGTGAATATTTAGTGGTAGACTACTGTGAAAGGATTAAAAAATTAGTGAAGCTTTGAAATCATTGATCGAAGATTTTTGAAAAAATAACACACATGTTTCCCCTAATCAAAGAGATGTTGTAAGAAGGAGGACTGGTAGCCAAAATCGTGACCCACATGCGAAATATTTTTTGGACTCAACTCAAACAATTTTTTGCAAAATTTATTGGTATGTATCCTCAAATTTGAGTAAGTCAAAGATTTTTTGAGATGGGTAAACCTTTTTATATGAAGATAAACCACATAGGAACAACTTGTTGTTGTAGGATACATATTGAATTTTCTAACCATTTTGATGTTTTTAGGCATATATGTGTGTTTTTGCATTCTAAATTTGTTTTGCAAGATTGTGACATGAATGAGCCACCAAGATCTTCAAAGGAATTCATATCCAACATTTTATGTGAAATAGAGGACAACCAAAAATTTTACAAGACATCATGCTTGGATGGTACATGCTTATTTTATGGTTATCAACTTGTGAACATATGGATAGTACACATGCAATTGGAAATGAAATAGTAGATTACAAAAAATTTATGATAGTGACATATGCTCTAAAAGATGAGAAACAAGGTAAAAGATGTGATTTAGTCATTGAAAAGATTTCAATGTATGATTTCATGAAGATTTCTCATAAAAAGATTATTTACGAGTATGCAAGGCATACACATAGAGCTCGATGGTTGGATTTTCAATTCAAGTCATGTAAGGATACGTTTCCACTGGATACCATTGTTTTGGTTGTAGACTTTGCATAGAACTACACACTACAACCACAATATGAGGTGTAAGAAAAGTATTATACTTCTCAACAGGTTTCCATATTTGTTTACATAACATTCATGCATTCACCTACAAGTATAGAGGATGATAAGAAGATTTTGAGAGAGTATCATTTTTACATCAGCGATGATCGATCACATTCTATGGAGTTTGTACATGGTTGTTTTCAACTATTTTATGGAGATTTGGATAACAGAGGCATAACATATCATCAACACATTATTTGGTCAAACAATTACGCATCTCAATTCAAGAATGCACAATTGTTCTATTAGTTGAGCAGGATGCATAGGTTGTGTAGAATTCAATATATGTGGAATTTCATAGAGGCTAGTCATGGAAAGGGAGAGCACAATGTTGCAGGCGCATGCTTCAAAAGAGCCTTAGCTCATGAAGAACTAAAGTATAAAGATGGAGCAATATTGACAGATGCAAAATCCATCATCCAATGGTGTAATGCTATAATGGGTCCAAGTAAGGAAGGTGAGTCTACTATTCGTAGATTTTTTTGGTTGATAGATAATACTAACATTGCACCATATGAGGATTGTTGCACACTAACAAGATCTAGTGAGTTGCACTCTTTTAGAAGATCTAATACAAGGTCATGCAGTATCCACACACGAAAAATGGCATGCTATTGTCCATCATGTGTAGAGGAAAATTGTGATGATTGTGAGTCAACTGAATGGGTGGACAAATGGGATATACAAGGTTTGGACCCAATTGACACCTATCATTTCCCACGAGCATTGGAAATGGTAGAGATGGATTAAATTTTTGACTTTGACCACTTGTTTGATCTAGTGCAACTTGGTAATATATATATTTATATATCTTTGTAATTTCAATATGTATCTTTATAACTTTTACTTAAATATTTTTTCAATTAATGACCACTTTTTGTACATTTGTCATTGCAGGCCATGTTTTTGCTATTATTGCACCTGAAGACAATGAAGAAGGGATAGATTATTATTTGTGTCATTGTGTCCAAGCCAAACAAAAATTGGATCACTCAGTTATAGATGGTGAAGTTTTAGAGTACCATATCAGTGTGATGGTTGTAACTGACACATGGCTTAGATGATATTCTATGAAGAACCCTAACTTGTGGTTATTTGAGGATTGGAAAACAAAGAGGAAGATTCTTCATTATTCAAACCTTGTTGTCACATCAAATGTCCACTTGATAAAATATGGTGGAAAACCACATAATAAGATTCTTTGAAAAGTTCATGAGTCAAATCACGAGGTAATCTTTGAGACATTAAAATGTAGAGAAAATCGAGTTGGTTCATTAGATGAATGAGAGAGAGAGAGATAGAGATCAATTGGGTCTAAATACAATGTTGCAACCTCTCCCCCAAGACTGTCCACATGACAAGGTGGGTATTGTTATGATGTGTAAGTGATGAGATAAGTTTAAATCATAGATTTTATGTTTTGATTTGTTAACAATCTAGATACATTATTTGAATTTATATTAGATTCTTTAATAGGACCCATTTTAAAATTAGTCATTTGGATAAATGAAAGTTTTGAATTTGTTTTTTAGATCAAAATGTAATGAAAGAACATGAAAATTCTTAGAATGTGAATGCTTTATGATGTAAAGTCATGATTGTGTGCATGTAACCAGAAACTTCAAACTAGTGAAAGCAATGATACAATGGGAGAAGTTTCCAAGACTCATCAAGCCATTCACTAAGCCACTTGATCATTGCTAGAAGCTCAAACAAATAATTATTTGCATTTGGAACATTGTTACCAATAATGATATTATGACTAACATGCTTTTATCTTTTATTTGTTTTTTCATCTATAATTATTTTAGATAAACTCCAAAACAAATTTATATCCAAATCATAAACTTATAAAACCCATCTTATAGATTTTTCAGATGTTGTCTATTTGGAAGCGTTAAAACCAAAGTGTATGATCTTTGGTTCACTCCTAGTCACAAGATTCAAATTTTTAGCATATGTATGGGTTCGGGGGTCAAATCCTTTAAGGGTGACCATAGGATTTTATGTTTGTTCACTCTTAGTCTCAAGATTGCAAGGTTGTGATTGTGTTGAAGAATCCATACTCTTAAGGATAATCATAGGTGGTTGATCAATGTTTAGGCTTTAGGTATAGGACACAGTATTGTGCAATTTATGTTTGTGTAAAACTCAATATTCACAATTCTAACCTCTTGAAAAAACTTGTTTTTGTGGATGGAGCTATGTTATGTGCACAATTACCTAAAATGCTTATTTGTGATTATATCTTTGAGGATCTAGCTAGAGATGGGAAATTGATGGAAGGATGGTGGTGATATACTTGTTTCTTAACACAAAAGCTCTCAAACTAGGCCAGGCTTCTTCCAAGCCTACCTAAGCATAAAATGTGCTATCCCTTTCAATTCTCTAAGGTTATAGACAAGGTGAATGGCCTATTCCTTGTGACACTTTCACCTATTCCCATTCTCTCTATCTACACCTTCAAAAAATCACACAACCCCCTTACACCTCACCATAGAACACCTCGATCACCTTGCATCTCTAGGATATTTATCAACACCATCTCCTTATAAGTTTCCAAAGGAATTGAGTCAATGCCAATATTGTACCTTCACTATTCATAAGGTTCTTGACACCTTAGAGACTTCAAAAAACCAATACAAACTACTCTATCTCATAGCCTACCTTGGAATGTAGGTTAAAATTCAATTCCCTTAAATCATCTACCAATACTAAAAGTAGATTTTAATACCTTTTACTGCACTTTTTTTTTTTTCAATTCCAAAATTTGAGATTCTGACTTGCTTATTCAAGCATATAATTCAAAGACTTAGGCCTTTTCTATTAGGCATATAATCCTCACTCAAACTATGACTCTTAACAACCTCAATCAACTCTATCAAATGAACTTATATACTTCATTACCTCATTAAAGTCTTTCAAATTGCTAATGTTCGGCTCCCAATTATTGTGGAGATCTTTAACTTATCAAACCCTTATATTGATGAGAATTTTATTACTAATTACTATGGTTGGCTTCTAAGCTCCAATATCCTACCTTTCCTTCTCTTTCAAATTCTTCTTTAGTGTCTTATGAACAAAAGAAATCTCCCAACAAGCATGCAGACCACACACCAACTTTTGCCACATTTTCTTTATTTTCAAATTGTTGATTCCCTATTAATGTATGCAGTAGCAAGTAACTTGTTGATTTATGGGCATCTCTCTTACAAGGAACAAGTTAAGGTGTTAACTTAGTAAGAGGAAAAACTAGAACAACCATGGGAACCATTAATACCTTACACTATCTCCACGAATGAGAATATGCAATCATTATCACACCATATTCTAAAAAATTACAGAATTTACTATCCAAACAACAAGTAATGTATTCTTGGTAATAATATTTAATGATAACATACAAATGTTCTATCAACCACAAAAGTATTATGCTCTTCACCATAAATAGGAAACTTTAAAGATCATCATAACCATGAATTCCTAAGAGAGGATCAAAGGACTATAATCTAAATGCCAATATAGCAGCAATATTACACCAAAATACATATTTTCATTTCACAACTATATACAAAACACTTCGTTTCTCTTCTCCACAAATTCTCCCCTTCACTCTATATCTCTCTCAATATGAGATTACATTTATTTATAGCATAACATGACTCTTTACCTTTCTAAGAAGTTCTAACAATATGAATGACTATTCATCTTAAACTACACTTTCTCAATTTTACAAAATTTACTAATTGCACTTTTTAGCAATTTTACACCTTTTCCATATTTTGCATTTTAAGTTCTAATATACTTTCCTAGGTACCTTAAAAGGTTTATCATCATCTTGTAACATCTTAATACTATCATATATTCTATTTATGCCTTTACATGGAATTTTTCCACTTTTTATTCACTATGACTCATAACAGTTAAAACATGAAATTGGTCAACATGACCTTGATTTGAACACCTAATAACATGATATGAAAAACCTAATTCATAAACTATCAAGACTCAAACCATACTCAATAAGATTCAAGATTCCATGGGAGATGGTCAAAGTGCCCTACAGCAGAAATTTTTGTTGAAGACATGGAATTTAAATAAAAATATTAGGTTGATGGATGTCTTTGATTGCCAAGGTGTAGGATGGTGCAAAGTTGAGAAGAAATGATGGTGGCATTTATTCATCAAACCTTGTATACAATGATTTTTAAAGATCTCATTACAACCAACTAAATATAAAATAGTCAAAGAGAAGAGTAGAAATTATTGTAGTCAATGAATTCGACATTTGGCATTTGAATTTTTTAGGAGTTTAAAGACATTTTTAGAATAAGAATAAATGAAAATAAAATTTTGGACAAAATTTAGGACTTTAAAAATCATAAATTCAAGTCTAAAGAGGTGTAAACTTGTAGATCTAGGAAAGAAAATTAGAATATAAGGAAATATCACATAAGTATTTGATGCAGGAGCATCCAGAGGTATAAGGGCAATCCTGTGTCACCCAAAAAAAAAAATGTACTTAGACTTAGTTTCTGTTTCATGTCTTTACATTTTTGGATACCCATTTGGCTCAAATAAAGGTTCCAACTCTCATAGTTCAACTATCAGTGCATTTGAAAATCCCGAAAAAATAGGAGCATGCAATTTGGCCATCTTTTTGGTGACCTAGAAGGTGTGACTTGGCCAGATGAATGTAATTGAGATTTAGAGCATTCCAAAAAAAGAATCAGGTCAAAAGGCCCCACGGTTTGAAAGTTATTGTAGTTTTTTGAGTTTTGGAGACCTCCTAAGAATGCTTCAAAGTCAGGTTTGGGGCATTAAATGACCTCAAAAAGGGGCAAAAAATGGGGGACGAGCGTAGCTTTTCCATAAGGCTATAGAGCACTTCGAGAGCTTTCCAAAAATGTAAACAGTTCGTCAATCGGAGCTACGGTTCAAAAGTTATTCCTCCCGAAAGTTCGGCTACCGTTTCTAGATTCTTCTAGATTTGCACCGACTTCTAAGGTGGCTTCTGGAACCTTCTATTTTGTCGGTGGATGCCTACTAGCACTTTCTAGAATGTACTCCTAGTCCTTAACCCTCTGGGGTCTATTTAAGGAGATTTTTGGCATTGTAAAAGGCAGTTCGGATTGGAGCTTGAGAGGAGGTGCTAAAAGGAGAAATATTCTCCAGATTTATGCTATTGTAAGCCCATAGGGCATGTTTTGAAGTTTATTTTCTCTGGACTATTTGTACTAGCTTATTTTCTCAGTTAATATAATTCCCCCTTTCTATTGTGTCTATTCTATTGTTGGGTTGTGTCCCCATCAGTATTAAAGTGGTTAAATCAAATTCTATTTCTGCTCTTAACATTTCATTTCATGTGGTAGAGAATTTTTAAGCACATACTTGATGATAAGAATAGATGACCATAAATCCATCCTACTCTCTCATTACATGAATATTGAGTTGTGGAGAGAGATAGAACCAAACCTTGTAGTTGGACAAAGAAGTTGTTCCAAGACATTGTTTTCATTTAAGTTGTTCTATTGTTATGAAATGGGTAGATGTTCACTATCATTTGTCAAGATTTGGATTTTGATCTTTAATTGCTATCAATTTGGTGGATAAATTCTCTATACAACTAGGTAGTATGTTAGTTAATTTAAAAATGCTGCTAAAATAATAATTTTTCTCACAAGTTGAAATCAACTTGAAAGAAGAGGGAAACTAAGATTATGGATTCCAATAAGAGAGTTGCCTTGGTCTTGGTAGTTAAGATTTAGGAGCATGCAAATGGTCTAGATTCCAGTGAGAGGCATCTCAACAAGCTTGGATACAAGTTAGAGATTTGAAAAAAAATGAATTTGTTCAAGACTAAATCATGACCTTTGATTTCCATATGAGTGCATAAGTACTAAATCATTACCAACCAGATAGTAGTATTTGGATGTTTATGATTGAATTTTTGTATTATGCTTATAAAACCTTCAAACCACTACCAAAAGCCTTCAGACACTTAGCATCAACTTTCAGATTAGAAAGGTCATCATCCACCCCTTATTCTTTCATATTGTACTTGCAAAATGTTAAGAAATTGCACTAAAACAAGTATATTTTATTGATTTGAAACCAAGTTTACAATTGAATCTTCCCTCTTTTTCCATTTTCGAACAATGTCTAGAAATTTAATTGGTAAATCCTTGAGAAAATTGTCATGCTTCTTCCATATAGCCTTAGGTCACTTTCCTTGGTGAATCTTATATCTAGTTGTAACTGGCATGAAAGAAGATACAATAATTCAATAGGATAACTAGAATAGACTTATTTTCAAACTAGGTTAGTAATATTTCTACTTTTCCAAAGTGATGATGTAAAAAGAGAAAAAATGAATAAAATGTTATCCTCTTGCATAAAATGTTGTCCTCTTGCATTTTTCTCCACATTTTTCCATAACATCAAGAAAATAAATTGAAGATTAGGATACTCATTTCACTTTTCTATAACATATCAAAAGATGAAGTATGGTAGTTTTGGACCAAGTCTCTACTATTACACTATGGACCACTTTTTATCCATAATCATACAACTTGGTAAAGTATCTTAATATGATCCTAAAATGAGGATTCTTCAATTGGATTGAACCCATCAACTCTCTATATATGCTTTTTATGAAACCCTCTTTAAATAAGGCCAAAAACTAGGGCCTCTTCAAATCTGACCAAGAAATCACTTCTAGGACCTATTAGTTGATCCCACACCATATTTATGATAATTAATTTGACTATTTTATATAAAACTATGGCTTCCTTTAGGCAGATCTCCTTCTGTTATACCTATGGCATCAAATTTGATGCAAAGTCTATAGCCACAATCTACCACCACCTCCTGCAGTGCCTAGCAGCACCCAACCCACTACAAGATGCCAAGAAAAATTGCCAACCTCTTCCCAATGCTGACCTTTATCTTTCCAAGTTGACTCCACTTCTCCAAGGTCTTACTGTCTCCCTAGGGTTCACAGCAAACTTGGGTCTCAATTAGGCTTTAGAAACACTAGCCCTCAACTAGGCCAAATAGGGAAAATTAGAGAAAATGCTTTCAAGAGTTCAAAAAAAGACTTGTTTTTTCATATTCAGACTTATTCCTCTAGGATTCATCCACTTTCAAGGTTCAAACACCACCAATAGACCTAGTTCCCAAATCTAGGGCTAGGGATCCTAGTAGGTCTATTTCTAGTTTTCAAAGGTTAACTCCCAAATTCTCCAAACAAAATGGCAAACAAAATACATTTCTGGATACCCTTTTCTAGACTCTTGAAGATCCCAAAGTCTTATGAGCTGATCCTACTCCAGCATACCCAAAATTTGACTAGGTTCACATTCCTAATAGGCCTAATTAGGCTGGCTTTCCAATGCAAATAACAAGATATGGGGTCATAGAATCAACATAGGCACTTGGGAATCTTCCTCACCATGCCAAAAAATAATTCCACCCTTCCCCTGGGTCATAGCGACAAGTTTGGGAGTTCTAGACCACTTCTTTAAAATGGGGTTTGAATACATGGTAATATTCAGCCTTGGGCCTGCAAGCAAAAATAGCAAACCACATTTTCTGCCCTTGAAACTCTGCCATATGTGAAAATACTCCCTTAATTTTCTTCCCACTTAAAATTAGCTTGGTTCCACTATTGGGTTGGAAGTTAGAGGCCCATGAATGCAAACTAGTCATGTTACAACAATAACCAAACAACCCTTAGTAAAATAGCAATAACTTTCACAAATGAATAGATAAAAACCTAAAACCAAATGCAGATGAAAGGTGATTCAAATACCTATCTAATAAGACCCAAGATGTAAGGTCAATTAGACTATAGGTGTCATTATAAGGTAGAGTGCCAAATTGAACCAAGGGGTCAAAATGAGCAATATAGGTGATTTTTCAAGAAAAAAAGGATTTTTATGTTTCTTAAAAGGTTATAAAGTTCCTTAGGGTCATTAGGTTAAGTTTTAGGCATCTAGGAGTTAAGATGTCAAAAGTTACAAAAAATTGCAAAAGTTGTCAAAGCAAAATTACAAAAATGTTGACAACTTTGTAGGAGTTCAAAAATTGGTGAAGGGCTAAGCATTTGAAAATAGGTTATTTTATTATTTTTGAGCCTATTCCAAGTTTTAGAAGTGGAATCAAGTGAAAAATATAAAAATTGCACTTTTTGTGTAAAGTTGCATTGTTGAAAGTTGTAAAAGTTGCTCAAATTTGCAACTTAGTGGAAAAAGGGTCATGGGATCGAATTGTCTATTCCATTAGCTCTAGGTGGCTAGGTAAACCCTATCCCCAAGCTTGTACCATCCCATTGAGAGCTCAAAAATTCTCAAGCATGTCGAATTAAAATGTCCCTAAGGGTCACTAAATGCCATAGGGCAACAATCTTTGACAGGGCATACTTCAGAGCTCGTGCAAGGTATGAATGTGATTCTTATAGTTCCTATAGGACCATGTTTTAGATACCTACAATAACCTCTCTCAATTGTTACAGATCTTACTCCCTTTTGATTTTGTGATGCCATCTTGGGTGATGCTGAAACTTGTAATGTTGGCTAGTACAAAGTTTCCAACTGCCAAATCTCTCTCACCTTTCGTCGTGAGATCAAACTATCTATTTTGTTAGCTCTAGGTGGCTAGGTAAACCTTATCCCAAACCTCATCCCATCCTATTGAGTATCAAACATTCTCGGGCATGCCAAACCGAAATGTCCCTAAGGGTCACCAAATGCCATAGGGCAACAATCTTTGACAAGGCATATCTTAGAGCTCGTACGAGGTATGGATGTGATTCTAATTTCTATAGGACCATGTTGCAGAGACCTATAATAACCTCTCTCACTTTCTAGAGGACTTACTCTATTTTGATTTTTTTATGCCATCTCAGGTGATGCTGAAAATTGTAGTGTTGGCCAGTAAAAAGTTGTCAACCACCAAATCTCTCTCACCTTTCATCGTGGGATCAAACTGTCTATTCCATTAGCTCTAAGTGGTTGGGTAAACCCTATCCCCAAGCTCATCCTTTTCCTATTGAGCACTCAAACATTCTTGGGCATGCCAAACCGAAACGTCCCTAAGGGTCACTAAATGCCATAGGGTAGTGATCTTTGATAGGGCATATCTTAGAGCTCGTGCAAGGTATGGATGTGATTATAGTTCCTATAGGACCATGTTGTAGAGACCTACAATAACCTCTCTCACTTTTTTGAGATCTTACTCCATTTTGATTTTGTAATACCATCTTGGGTGATGCTGAAACTTGTAGTGTTGGCCAGTACAAAGTTGCCAACTGCCAAATCTTGCTCACCTTTCATCATGGAATTGAACTATCTATTCGGTTAGCTCCGGGTGGTCAGGTAAACCCTATCCCTAAGCTTGTCTCATCTCGTTGAGCACTCAAACATTCTCAAGCATGTCGAACTGAAATGTCCCTAAGGGTCACTAAATGCCATAGGGCAGCGATCTTTGATGGGGCATATCTCAGAGCTCATGCGAGGTATGGATGTAATTCTAGTTGCTATAGGACCATACTGTGGAGACCTACAATAACCTCTCTCACTTTTTGGAGATCTTACTCTATTTTGATTTTGTGATGCCATCTCAGGTGATGCTAAAACTTGTAGTGTTGGCCAATACAAAATTGCCAACTGCCAAATCTCGCTCACCTTTCATTGTGGGATCGAACTGTCTATTCCATTAGCTTTGAGTGGCTGGGTAAACCCTATCCCCAAACTCATTCCATCTCTTTGAGAACTTGAACATTTTGAGGCACACCAAACTAAAACATCCCTAAGGGTCACTAAATGCCATAGGGTAGTGATATTTGATGGGACATATCTTGGAACTCATGCAAGGTATGGATGCAATTCTAGTTCCTATAGGACCATGTTGCAGAGACCTACAATAAAATATCTTTCTTTTTGGATATCTTACTCCATTTTGATTGTGTGACGCCATCTAGGGTGATGCTGAAACTTGTAGTGTTAGCTAGTACAAAGTTGCCAACTGCCAAATCTTGCTAACCTTACATCATGGGATCAAAATATCTATTCTATTAGCTCTGGGTGGCTAGGTAAACCCTATCCCCAACCTCATCCTTTCCTATTGAGTGCTTGAACATTCTCAGGCACACTGAACTGAAAC
The DNA here is from genome assembly GCA_028749045.1 of Cupressus sempervirens. Lineage (NCBI taxonomy): Eukaryota > Viridiplantae > Streptophyta > Pinopsida > Cupressales > Cupressaceae > Cupressus > Cupressus sempervirens. The sequence continues at coordinate 540,510,253 of CM053793.1, forward strand.
ATCCCTAAGGGTCACTAAATGCCATAGTGAAGCAATTTTTGATGGGGCATATCTCAGAGCTCGTGTGAGGTATATGGATGTGATTCTAGTTCCTATAAGACCATGTTGCAGAGACCTACAATAACCTTCCTCACTTTTTAGAAATCTTACTGCATTTTGATTTTGTGATGCCATTTTGGGTGATGCTAAAACTTATAGTGTTGGCCAATACAAAGTTACCAACTACCAAATCTTTGTCACCTTTCATTGGAAGATTGAACAGTCTATTCCATTAGCTCTAGGTGGTTGGGTAAACCCTATCCCTAACCTTTTCCTATCCCATTGATTACTCAAATGTTCTCGAGCATGTCGAACCAAAATGTCCTTAAGGGTCACTAAATGCCATAGGGTAGTGATCTTTGATGGAGTATATCTCAGAGCTCGTGCAAGATATGGATGCAATTCTAGTTCCTATAAGACCATGTTGTAGAGACCTACAATAACCTCTTTTTTCTTTTTGGAGATCTTACTCTATTTTTATTTTGTGATGCCATATCGAGTGATGTTGAAACTTGTAGTGTTGGTCAGTACAAAGTTGCCAACTGCCAAATCTCTCTCACCTTTCGTCATGGGATCAAACTGTTTATTCTGTTAGCTCTAGGTGGCTAGGTAAACACTAGCCCCAACCTCATCCTATCCCATTGAGCACTCAAACATTCTTGGGTATGTCAAACCGAAACATCTCTAAGAAAGACTATGGAAAGTGTTACATTCCAAGTAATGATTGGTTGGGATGTACATCATAGACTAAGGGAGATGATATTCATGAAGGGTTTTATATAAAAGGCTACTATAATTGTCAAAACAATATTAATGATAATCAATGCATAAGGTAAAGGCATTACGAAGGAATAAGATCAAAGGAAAATATTCAAAGCAACAATAGTGAGTGTGATGAAGAACTTTTTAAACCTTTGTAGCAGTGTAACTATCAATATCTCTAAAAAAAACTCTTAAATCTTTATCAAAATGCTAATTTTCATGAAAACAATGACATGGTATTAAATTTAATATTCGTGTTCATTTCTAGGGCTTTGTGGTAGGGTTAAAGAAAGTGGAATCATTTCCTATGTAGATGGAATAAGTAAAAGAATGTCAAGTGGCAAAGTATGATCATGACAATCTTTCAAATCATTCTGACTTTTCTTTCAACTAAGCACAACAATAGTGCTCATTCCAAACAAGTGAAAAAGTACATGTGAGAAGCCTATCTAGTAGTTATGTGCAAATGGAATAGAGGTGTCCAATTGAGATCAATGATTGATTAAAGTATAATGAAAAACCTCTTAAAAGCTAGTTTACTACTATATCACATAGATTATAGTAATATGGTAAAAAGCATGGAGAACATTTATGGTAGAGGTATATAAGAACTAATTTAATGGATCATATGATAGTGAATTTAAAAAATAATAAGATATAGTGAGACAACAATCTTAATAAATCTAGTAATCATGTGTAATAGAATAGAAGACATTTAGTACTATTTATAGTAGGAGTAATAAATTAAAATGTTTCAAGAATCTTTTAACAAAACACCTAGTTCTGTATGTGCAAGATGATTCACAATCAAATACTACAATGAGTTGTAAAGTTGTGAGTTAGTTTCTAAAGGGATAACAACAAAGGAACAATCACAATTCTAAAGCTATGAAGAGGAGCTCCAAATTCCATTTAGGTGGTGGTAGGTTAGTAGTTTGAGGAAAATTATTATCTACTCCTATTTTTTCAATGTTGAACTCTATTAGAATAAATTTACAAGTTTCACCTAGCATTAAGAATTCAACAAAGGCTTTCAAATATTTTTGCATACATGTAAGTGCACTAGTGATATATGGTGATTTTGATGCTACACAATATCAATATATTATTATATTGCTATGATGAATGGTGATCTAATGAATAAGAACCTAACAAATCTAGAGGTCCAAATTTGTGCAATTGTCATAGCATTAAGGATAAGACATTGAAATAGTGAGGTTTTGCCTTTGGAGAATGTGACAGTTATAGCATTATGGAAATAGTAGTGTTAAAGAAGATGACAATAGGCACTCAAAAATTCATGGCCTAAATGAGCAAAGGGATTTTGAAAGATGTCAAAATAATTAAGTTCATTTTTTTTCTTGTTGGTGATGTGAAAGATGATTTGTATAATAGACAAAGCATCAAATTCAAGAAGTTAATGAACAAAAAGGTTTAGGAAAGTAGTTTTGGTGCAGAGCACCTAACTCTTTTTCATTTATATTTTGTAATTAGGTCTAGGGGTAGATCTAATGATCTCCCTATGACCCATCCATCTTGTAAAGGACATAAGACCCCTTGGTATGACTATAAACCTTGGGCATCATTTGGTCCTAATGGGTGATTTTTCTTTCATTTTATGTTTTTAGGGTCTTTCTAGAGGTTTGGGAACCTAATAAGGTTCTAGGAGTCAATAAAATCCAATTCGCAACACTTTCTTGCAAGTTTTTCAATATTTCTTGCTATAGTGCAAAAATTTCAATGTTTGTGTTTAAGCAACCCAATGGTCCAAACTATCAGGTGGTTGGGAAAAGCAGTTGAAAATGGCCTATATAGGCTTAGGAAATTTGAAGATGGATCAATGGAGAAGATCCAATTGTTATATTGCTTTCAAATCAATAGAAATTGTTGTGTTTCAGTGCATTTTCCTGATTTTGCAAGTATAGTACAAAACTTAAGGCCTACAAGATGAACTTTATGTACTAAAAAGTTGATACTATCTATCTAGGATATTTTGGCCTTGGTTTGAGTTCTTTACCTATTCTCTTGCACAAGTTATTGAATTTATTAGTCCGCTAGTCCAAGAAAACCTTGATTTCAGGATTTGGGCACTTAAATTTACGCTAACTTGTTAATCCACAGGTGGAATTCCTTCTCCACTAGCATGGAGCAAGTTAAGGGTGTATACTATAGGATTTTTGTAGCTTTGAAATAGGAGTTGAAGTTTGTGATTTTTGGGAGCGAGCCCTAAGTCAAATATCCTCATGTATTTGACCCAGTTTTGAAGAAATTAGACTAATCAGAGTGATGGAGAGAGTTTGAAGACGTGATGATCAAACAAAGTGCCCTTTTTTAAGCTAGTAGAACATCCTAGGAGTGGATATTTTATCCTATGCACCCATTCTTAACCACTTTCCTTGAAAACCAAGCCTAAACTAGCTAATTAGGTCTATGTACTTGGATATGGTTATGATATGCCGGAGTAGAATTGGTCTCTACAACTTTGGAGCCTATGAGAACTTGGAAAAGGGTACTTGAAACTATAATTTTTTCCTTAGGTATTTTGGAGATTTTTAAAGTTATTGGCAAAAATCAGTGTTTGTAGACCTAATAGGATTCTAGGTCTATTCTTGCAATTGCATTGTGGATTGTTGGAAGTGCAACCAATGGTTGATTTGGCTTAATTGGGTTGAAACTAAGTGGATCCAAGGCTTTGTTGGAAGTTGTAAGGTCTAGAACCATTAAATACCCATTTTTCCCTATTTAAGGGAATTTGTCCTTATTGCTTAATTTTGGATCAAGTTGCTTTGTCTCTTACTTGTGAGTGGTAAGATTTGAAACTTTTCTTAGTGATTCCTAGGAGGGGTAGATACTTATAAACAAGAACATGCCATAAGTTCAAACCTTCAAAAAAATTTGATGTGTTGATTAGGGATTGGCATTGTATTGTGCTTCCATTATTGTACACTCTGCATCAAGTTTGTCACAGATGAACATGGGACATGCATACCATTATCTTAAAGCACTGGCATAATACACTTTTAAGGATATTAATGCCATGAAAGTAGAGCCTTAAGCTATGAGACATGGATTGAATGAGGTCAAGCAATAGATATATGAAAGTTCTCTATAATAGCTTTAAAACATTAGATAGTTGTAGCCTCTATTTTCACCATGCATTAGTTATAGTTTGTGACCAATTTTTGAAAGGTTTTGTAAATTTCTTCAAAGATACCTATCTACTACCAATTTTGGAGTTGTTTATCATAAAAGGGTTGTAAGTCTTGTCTCCACCATGAAAATTCCATGGTCTTCTAGATTTCAAGGCTACAGACTCTAATGTATTATATTATGCAAGCAAGGGCCTTGAAAGTGAGTGCATAAAATTCTTTAACCAAGCCCTAGGCGAGCTAGGGAATGCCTGGCTAGTGACTATCAACAAAGAAAGAGCTCTCGAGAGAAAAGCTTGAAGAATGAAGACTTTCCCTTATGAGGGATTGAAGAGGGATATGAGGAGGTTCTAACTTGTGGAGGAGAATTCTTGATGAAGTGTGGAAGGTGTCTTAAAATTGGGGACATCAAGCAACCAAGAAAACCCTACCAAACCCTTAATTTTTCTATTTTTGTTGTACGGCTTGTATGCACCCTGAGACCCTAAAAATCCTTGAGCATGGGTCCTATGTATAAATTTTTCTTAAGGCTAGAGGTGTTGAAACTCTAAGACAAAGGAGCTATTGGCCCTAGAAATCCCAATGGAGGCTTAATTAGGGGCTCTCCTTGTAGCCCTTTTGTGAAGAAATCTTGAAATCGGGTACAAACCCATTGTTGTTATCCATTCAAGCACAATAAAAATGTTCCAATAACACCTTAGGATATCATGGAAACCTTGGTTGGAATGGGGAGTACTATAGTACCCTAGTAGACCTATAAAACCTTTGGAGGGATATTGTTCCTAGAAGAGTAAGGGAGTGATGCTACAAGTTTGGATCAGTTAACCTAGTGAGGAGGTTGGGCAAGGTTAGGGGATGTTCTAAGTAGCAAGAGATCATATAGACCCATAGGTGTACATAAAACACCAAGATCCACATATAATATACATGGTTGCATGGGGATGGGGTTACTTGGGGTACTTAGGGTATAGGTATGGGTACGGGTACAGGTAGAGCTATTTTTTATAATAGGGGATGAGGGTACTTGTGTATGTCAAACTTTATTTTTAATTATACTTTTATATTTATAGAAAACCTAAATTTATGAGTCATGACAATGATTTTTCAAATCAAGAATAGTGATAAAGTTTGCAAATGTAATGTATTGTTTTCAGTTTCAGATTTGTTATATATTTGTAATAATAATTTATGATAAATGCTTAGATGCATAACATAGAAGGCAGGTTTAAACATGAGCAAGAAGATCATAAATAATATGACAATGACATATTGCAAATGATAAATTTATAGCTTTAACACTGATAAAGTTTATTGTTGATCAATATTGTATCAAAGTTTCAAACTAATTAGGTATTGAATTAAGTTTGATAAACAAATAACAGAGAAGTAAAACTAAGCATGAACAAGATCATAAATCATATGATGATGACATATTGAAAATGATAAACTTATGCTTAAATAGTGATAAAGCTTATTGTTAATCAATATTCTATCAAATTTTCAAATTGATTAAGTATTGAATTAAGCTTGATAAACAATGAGTTGATACACAAACAAAAAACCAAAAAAAAAATCTAAAATCTCAATCAAGATCCTTAGCTATGATGCTCTCCACCGAGTACCCAGTACTTGGGATACGTACTTGGGTACATGGGTACAAGTACTAAGTGTGTCATACATGAAGGAACATATAATATATTATGATAACCCATAATGTCATACATGAACAAACATATAATATAAAATGATAACCAATAATGTCATACATTAACAAATACATAATATATTATGATAACCAATAATGTCGTACATGAAAAAACATATCATATATTAACCAATAATGTCATAAGTCTAATAATTTCATGCATCAAATAAATATCATACATCAAATATAAAATGTCATATATACATCAAATGTATATCGAATATGTCCACTGACATAAAACCCAACATATATGTCTGCTAATGCCTATTCATGTATGTCTATCAAGTATATGTTCTCCTTCCCATGAGGGGAAGGAAACAAATCTCTAGAGGTCTTCAATCATCGTGTGGAGGGAAATGATGGCGATGATGGGATCTTCCTCACATGCTCACTTGTCCTCTTGTTGAGGCTCTTCTCTAACTCGAGTTGATACAAACAAAGTGGATATGAATAAATAATTATTATACATTGAAATCAAATATATGTACACACAAAATTAATTATTTCCTTACCGCCATCATATAGTCGCTCTGCAAGTCCACCTCGAAGGCTCATGGACGATCGGGTGTGACAAGACCCTACAACAATTCAATCAATATAATCACTTGTAGATAACACCAGAAATTTTGATACTAACTATTACAAACAACAACTAAAACCAAGAAAATTCTTTCATACCTCAGTCAATGGCTGTTAATTAGCCATAGCTACAACCACTCCACGCTCAATGGACTACCAAAGATGAGGAGGAGTATCAAATTTCAAGAGCTGCATGTCATATAATACATGTTACATGTAACATGAAACATGAAACAAATATAATAAAATGAATTAAATTAACATGAAACAAATGTACCTATACAAAGCTCGTATCACGTCTAGGCTCAAAGTTCATAGTGAATGTTGACTGTCCTGTAGAGAATTGATGCACATGCATACTTTTTTTTGTCAATCCTTCATATGATTACTTAATAAATATATGTATTAATTTAAATGATTAAATTGATACATACCTTTGGACTTGTCAATAGGATGAAAAATGGGGTTGAGAGATCGCTACTAGGGCCGCCAACACTCTAACCCTGAATTTTGAACAATGTCAATACATACTAATTAATTAGTCATTCACTATACATATGAAATGTGATCAAATTAGTTTATTATAATTGTAATTTACCTATGTGTCAATGCCAAATGTCTCATTTAGGAACTGATTAGTCACTAGCCCATCATCTACACCATCTTCAGCATGACTGCCAAATGTACATAAGGATCTACATGATGTGTACATGTGACTGCGACATGCAGAAGGCTCCTCCTCAACTAATGGACTCGTGAAATGAATGATGGTCTACGTTAAAGCACTAATAGTCCCTAGAGTGTTGGCCTCTCCATGTTCCTTCACAACATAAGGAATAGTCGCATGCTCACCCTATGGCTTGACTACAGGTGCCCTAACTATATTAGGGTCACAACGTACCCCCGACCTCTCAAATGATGACCCCCCAACTCTACCCTGAGAGTCTAATATATCAAAATAATTGGGGATCTCCACAAGAAAAAAACTCACAATACAATTTCCTTAAGAAATACATTGGAACCTCATGATTATTGCAAGGAGGGGCATCAAAAACCATCCCCCATGTATCCCAAAAATTATCTCTAATACCATCATGTATGCACCAATGGATGGGGAACTATTTAGTTGTCTCTCTAACAGTATCTTGGTCACCATGCTTTCTAAATAATGCACAAATCCTCCCTTTGTGTATATCCTTTTTTTTAACATCTTGATATGATAATTTATTTGCATAATATATTTTTTGTTCATCCCTCTTAACCTGCCAAATATCTAACTGACCACTAACAGAAGCTATGTAGGTCTTAATGGACTCGAGGGAGGATGCCAATTGAGCTCTCATTGGATTGGTTTGTCCACAAACTTTCAACCTACCAATGAGTGCTTCTAATTCAATTTTGCCTCTTTCTATTTCATATATTATGTTTTCTTGTGTGCCAGGAGGAGGTCTTCCAATTGGTGCAGGTTGTGAAATTTTTTATTTTTGTTGTGGAGGGTTTTGGTTTTGATCTTCTTGGAGATTTTTTGGTTCATTATTCACATTTCTTGATAAGAAATCAATTGAAATCTAAATAAATAAACAAATTTAAAGAAAATTTAAAAAAAACTTATAAAATAATATTTAAAACATATAAAACAATGTAAAAAGAAGGTTAGACAACATACAGCATGCTCATGATCTTGAACTTTGACAGTGAGGAGGCATATTGACCAGGTGGGTGGTGAAAACCTTCAATTTGTTCAATCTGCATACGCATTATGAGAAGGGGAAGTAGGAAAATGGAGAAAAAATGAATGGGCTATAGGTATGCAGCCCATTTATAAAAATTTGAGTTGTTTAAAAGCGCGTATGTGCTATGGCTTGGGATACCCAAGCCGTAGTGTGTGCGCGCTATAGCTCGTGCGCACTATTTAAAGTTTGAAAAAAAAAAAGGTGTCACCTTTTTAGCACCACAAATTGGTGCCTATACCCATGAACTAACCTTTTTCCCCTTTTTGTTTTCAAAAGAAAAGTAAAATTCCCTTCTATTTTTGTCAATTCCTCTCTCCCCTAGTTTATTAATTTATTTATCTCATCCCCTTTTAATTTTGTGATGCACGATGCTCTTGCACCAAACACTTGAGGAAGGAAAATTTTTGTCACTATGGATTCACAAAATGAAGTATCTGCTACTAATATTTTTTAAATTTTCTTCCAACACCTAGTTGGAACAAGTATTTGATGTTGATATATTTATCTATAGTTGACTTCATCCAAGTGTAACCCTCATTCTCCTCTAAACTTGTAGGATTTATGCACCTATAATAAACCTTTTAATACCATAAAAAGTTTCTTTTGCATACTAAACAATACTTGAAAGATCTTCATGTAAACCATAATAATTGTCTCTTAAAATCATCTAAAATTTAGCATCCCATGATTCATAAAAATTTATCTCTTTACATCTTCATCTTTATTTTCTTATTTCATGACTACAAAATGGCTTGTAACTACTTCACTTCCTTGAACTCCAACCAAGGCATTCCTCTCTTCCCCTGCTACTATAATCTTCATTAACAAATCATCTTCTTCAATTGTAGGTTCATGAATTTTCTCATCTACATGCTCTTCCTTGTGTTTTGTACAACATGTGTGACACTCCATGACATTTTATCTTTTCTACATCCAAAGAAATATCATCATCTCTTTTCTAATGAATCACTCTTCTCCTTCACAAATTCACTTCTAATTCATCCATTTGCTTCTTCAAATATAGTATCACAACTTTTTCTTGTTAGCTCATTCTAATTTTCTCAAGCTAGGAGGGTAAGAGCACAAAGTTGGGTTGCGCAGAATTGGACCTCTCAGAAATAGGTACCCAATTTTCTTAGAATTAGGTACCTATTTCTAAAATCCCACTTCAGGCACCTAATCCACTTCAAAAATTGGGTGCCCAATTTTTAAATCATGGCTCAAGTGCCCGAATTGCTTAAGAATCAGGCACCCAATTTTCAAAAACTACAAATGCCCCTTTTTTGGCATTTTTGGTGTCATTTTTATCATTTGGAAAATGGAAGCCCAATTTTAGAGCAATACAGGAGCTCATTTTTTACCTCTACCAACCCCACTACTGCTATTTTCTGACATACTAGGTATTTTATTTTGTTTTGTACTATTTTATTTTATTATTTTGAATTTTGCGTTTTATATGTACCATCAATTTATTATTTTCTTCTATTTTACTATACATAAAATTGTAAATTTTCATTTCTAATGAGTGTTGGAAATATATATGAAGTAACTAAGGGGAAGGGCGGTGGGGGGGAGTGGTGAATTAGTTACCACAAAAACAAATCCTGATCCCTTAGATGTCTTAAATAACTAGTTACTAATGTCACTCAATAAATACATCACAAAAATATTGTAACTCGGTAGATTGACTTGTTACTGATCTTTAAGCATTCATAATTATTAGCATGCATGCAAAAGTAAATAACATGAGCACAAGAGACACCAAATCTTACATGGAAACCCAATATGGAAAAAACCACCAAGTAACTAGCTACCAATTTTCACTCTTTTGAAGTGAGCCCCATGAGGAGCCAACCCTATTCAAGGTTACAATACACACTATTAGGTGTGCCCTTGTTAGAGGATTTAATCACCCTATTAGGAGTGGCCTTGCTAGAGGTCTTTAGAACAATTCAACTAAACTGTCACTTTGTTAGAGAATTTACAAAATGATTGTCAAACCAACTCTATTAAGAGATTTTGAAATCACTGCTACAATGGTTAGAAAGTAACAATGAATTGACCTGAATATGATGCAACTAAATTTGTTGATTACAGATCTCTATTCTACAACATTAGATCCTCCTCGATCAAATATAGCTTTGCCACTCCTCAATGATCTCTGATCATCCTTCAAAATTTTCTCTCACAATAATCAATCTTGCTTCTCATTCACATTACATCAAATCCATCACTTACCCTTACAATTCACAACTTGACCTCTTATATATACCATTTAGATTATCAAGTCGGCTCATTCACAAGTTACATTTACCAATAAACCATACATCAGTTGGCTACA